>JAGVSP010001260.1:0-63599 GCA_022494985.1 Micrasema minimum
TGTTTGAGACAAACCAAGGACAAACCTAAAATATTACACGTGTTAATTAGATGTTCCAGTATAACTATACGCATCTCGTTTATTTTCATAACTTGCATGTCTGTCTGTCTCATTGCCGGCAATGACCCATAGCCGTATTATTTTTTAGTACTGAAATTATCAACAAGAAATTTGACACGTAATCTTTTGTATAGGATTGGCCGTTTTTCTCTCCAGCAACTCGCGGTCAAAATAACTTTTGACCGCGAGTTGATATTTCAACTCATATATTATTTTATTGTTTGAATAAAGAGTTTTTTTTATGGTGATATATATTTGACCTACTGTATTTTTATGTAGGTGGATGAAGTAAAATTTTTTTTTTGTTTTTTTTTTTTTTTTTTTTTTTTTTTTTTTGTTTTTTTTTTTTTGGTCCTCAATCTTGGGAGGTCAATGACCCTATGACCTATAGGGGTAGCCGCCAATGCCAGGCGGTGTATCCATATAGTTGAGGGCGCCTACGTAAGGTTCTTGGACCAGTGCAATGTCTATGTTTTGTCGATTTGCAAATAACTCGTCAGTCGCGGCTCTGCAGCGTTGTAGGTTCCATTGCAGTATCTGAAGAGGAAAATTGTGTATTTTAGAAGCCATAATCGGTCCTTTGCTGGGCTCTTTCTTCCATTTTTTTCAAAAAGGGACATATAATTCATTGTATTACCGTGCAGTCACTTTACTTTTATTTTCCATTTATTCACGTGGATTATATTATATGATTTAGGTGAGTAGACAGTAGACTAGTAGTTTAATAAATGAATTCATGCTTTGTTAAATAATTTTGCAGGCTGTAAGACTGAAAGCTTGCCGGATTGGTGTTGCGACTCTTGGTAGATGTGATGGCTAAATTGAGAGTCCGGGTTGACAAAGTCTTTGGAAAAGCTATCGATGAAGTAATATCACCAACAATGATCTATTCAAATTCGTCTTTGGATCTTGCACTAAATCAAGAAATAAACTACTACTTTCTTTAATTATGTTTGTACAATTACAATTAAAAGTTGGTAAGTAGGTACACACGAATGTGCATGCATATGTTTTTTTTTAATAAACGGTATTTTATTTATCGTGTTCTGTTACCATCCCAATAAGTACTTATTTTTTCCCTATCAAAATTATTTGCATTTTCATAATAAAATTTAAAATTCGAATTAAAATATAACGAGTTAATGTTGAATTGGATAAGTAGGTATATACGTTTTTTAAAAAAAAAATTAACTTACACTGCACAATTTCTTTAAAAAGATACCTAATGCAATTTAAAAAATCTAAAAAAAATGAAGGTACGTAGATTGAATTTCGAGAAAAATAGAAGAAAAAAAATATCAATAAATCGGCATCAAAATCGATATGAATTTATTATCGTACCTACGTATACATCTCTACTAATTCAATATGTCAATAGGTTAATCCAGAGGTTCCCAACCCCGTGCCGTATACGATTCGTATGTGCCCCCCGCCACTATTCGACAGAGACAGAATTATTTTCTAACAAACGTGAGATTGTCTCAGCAACCTCAGCAAGAGACTTACGGTTACCGCACCGTCGCGTCACAAGAAGAATACTGACTTGGAAATATGTGACTGGTTCTCGCTACAATTTGACGATCAAACATCGCACACTTAGCAGAAGATAAAGAACTTGATTTTATTCTGCATACTAAAGTACCTACGTTGGCTCAGTAAAGAAAAGGTTCTTACAAGATTTGTGAGTCTAATTGAAGAAATAAAAACATTTATAAACGATAAAGCAGCCTCGATCAATCTGTGAGAAATCTCAAATCGATCAAGGCTGATTGATTTGGGATTTCTCACAGACATCATGGAAAAATTTAATTCTTTGAATTTGGAGTTGCAGTGGAAAGACAAAAACATAGCTAAAACATAGACATAGACAAAAAGATAAGCTCTGTAAAGTCATTTAAAGGAAAAATTGGATTTGTTGATATCCCCTCAGCAGATCAATTTTCTCGTACATTTCCCACATATGAAGAAAATGCTAGGTAGCAATGAATTAAACGGGTCATGATTTATTAAGCATTATTATTATTATTATTTATTATTATTATATAATAATAGGCAGGCAGCTTTTGCTGGTGCGCCTATATCTCTTGTACTGCTTCTTGTCTGCCTTCTGCATCTAAACGGTTCTTGAACTGGTTGACCGTAGCGGAGTGAACAACTAGGCTTGGCAACTTGTTCCAGTCTGAAACCACTCTACTTGGAAGGAAGTTTTTCTTAGGGTTGAGGCGGAATTGGGGACGATAGAGCTTCCAGTTGTGGCCCCGTAGATTGGTGTTGGGATTCAGTTTATACATCTCGTGCAAGGGACAGTCATAGTAATCGTTTAGTATCTTGTAAGTTTCAATTAGATCCCTCTCTTCCGTCGCTCTTCCAATGATGTAAGTCCTAGTGCTATTAATCTACCGTGATATGGCATATTTTTCAATAATTTGGGGATTTTTGTAGCATATCTTTGGACTTTTTCCAGTAGTTCGATGTCTTTAATGAAGTAGGGACTCCATACTTGATATCCATATTCCAATAGTGGTCTTATATATGTCTTGTATATTTTAAGGAATGTTTCTGGATTAATGTTTTAATTATTAATTGTATTAATTAAGCATCTTCCATAATTTAAAAAAAAAACAGTTTGAAGAGAGATTTTTGTAGCTTACGCATATCGAGCCAATTATTGTTTCCTTGTGTATCAATCTTTTTACTTGCCAAATAAATGTTATGGAAATGGCCGCATGTATTGCAGATTTTGTTCAAGGTAAGACAGAAGAACTAGAGTGACAAATTTTTGACCTTAAGAATGATATTTTGTTAAAATCCTTAAAATCAGAGGACTTTTCGAATATAGTGGACAAAGAAAAGTTCCCATTTTATAAAAAAGCAGCTATAAAATTGAATCATTTTTCGGTTCTACATATTTATGCGAATCATTGTTTTCAAACATGAACTTAATAAAATCAAGAAATAGATCTCGACTAACCGATTAGCATCTTTATGCTTGTTTGCTAACAGGATTATCGTCATACTCTCCTAATTATGAGGCACTGGCCAATTATTATTTTAATAAATGTGTTTATTATTTTAATAAATGTTTTCTTTGTATTTGTGTTTTTTGTTTACTCTATTTACGTTTTGTACCTAATACATTTCTGTGTGTATGCAATTTGAATAATCATTTTTGTTTATTATTTATTAATAAATTATGAACATAAGAAAATCAATTATGGGAAAATCAGAAGTTATGGAAGGACTTTGTCGATTAAAAATAGGTGGTGCCCGCCATGCGCCACCCTACCGATATATTAGAGTGTGCTCTAGAGTACAAAAGGTTGGGAGCCCCGGGGTTAATCTGTCAGTTTCCGGTACTTGATCGATCTTGACTTCCGTCCTTCTGTCTTGTGTCTTGTGCCGTCTTGTGCTGAACGCCATTGATTAACGCATTGACGCTTCGTGAAATTTTAATTTGTTTTTGATTTCAGTAAGTT
The DNA here is from genome assembly GCA_022494985.1 of Micrasema minimum. Classification (NCBI taxonomy): domain Eukaryota; kingdom Metazoa; phylum Arthropoda; class Insecta; order Trichoptera; family Brachycentridae; genus Micrasema; species Micrasema minimum. The sequence continues at coordinate 3,537 of JAGVSP010001260.1, forward strand.
AAAATACATTTTTACTTTTAGTTTTACACGATTCATAATTAAATTTCGTCTTTTTAATATACGAGTCCACGTTAACCACAATAATTGTACATAAATAGTTCAGTTTTTAGCAAATACCTATTTATAGCTATAGTCAGTAACTCCTGCAACGGAGATTTCAATTATTTTTTAAATTATTTTTTTTTTAATAAACCGAACCATCTTAACAGGCCAGGAGTTTTGTTTGTTTGCTTATAATTTTTGCTTCTAATACCCTCATTTTTCCTGTTAACTAGCGATGGATTCCCAAAAGAGCCAAATATTTCTTACAGAGAGAAAGAAAATGGCGTCAAGGGCTATGGAGAGGTTTGTGAATGATTTACCAGAAGAGGATAAAGTTAATATTAAAAACAAAGTGAGTCCAAGTTTTTAATTTTTATATTATTTTTGAAATACTGAGGATTTTTCACTTTACTTTGGTATTCTTAGGCAGAGGATCAAAAAAATTGACTGCTGCAGATATTAAAATGTTCACATAACTGAGGATAGCAGCATACAAAAGGAACACGAAATTTGCCTAGGATTGCAGGAACAACTTGCAACAATTTGCACTTTATGAAATTCTAGTTTGTAAATCTCAACTCCCGACTTATGCATAAATATGGACGTGAATTTCTAGTTTGAGTTTCTAGAAAAGATATTAGACATGTGGTTTGACTTCATAGTTGTGTTCTCTTTTCATTATAGAAATCAAAAAAGACCCACATAAATATCAACTGGTGCATCGTGTGCGGGGAACGCTCCACATTGACCAAGTGCGACTCCTGCTGTGCCTCGTACCATGAGGCGTGCGGAGGTAATATTTCTTCATCGCGTCACCACCACGAGAGAGCCAACCCACATAAAAGGGTACTTCTTTTGATAAGCACTTAATAGATACGACTGACTTTAAGGCACCATTAACTCTGAACAAACTTTAGTAATATCCCAATACTACACCTGAATACTTTTATATAAGAAATAATTTAGCGGATGAAGGAAAGTCACTAGAGTGGGTTATTGCATATCATGCAGATGTGTGCAGTGTGTGCAAGTTGTTTAAATTTGGATTCCAGGTTCTTGCCCTCAGTGCAGCGCAGGTTGCATGGTGCAGTTTGGGGACGTGGTGTGGCACAAGATGAGGAACAGTGTCTGGTGGCCCGCCCTGCTGCTGCCTGCCGAGCACCGCCCCCCCGTGCTGGGGAAGCGACCTTCCCGCCGACACCACCTCGTTCTCTTCTTCTACGAGGCCACCTACGCCTGGGCAGAAGTTGAACGCATTTGCGCTTTCAACAGTGGTAATCTAGTTGTTTCCATTATTGTTATTATTTGGTACGTCTCGTGGTGTAGTGGATAGTACATCGGGCTACCATGAATGAGGTTGCGGTTCTATTACCGTAGGGGGCCTAAATGAAATATTTATTTACATCTGATTTTCATATTAATATTTCATGTGTGGACTGGCACTGAAGCATTATTAAGCGCACGTTATACATGGTGTAACAAAACTCGGTGTAAAAGCGAGAAACAAGTGAATCTACATAATATTTGGAGTCGATTTTGTAGAATAAATTTTTTTGATTTGAGAAAATTACAAAGTTGATTTTTTTAAATCAATTTTTGCGAATTGTTATCAAATATCATGTATTTAGTCAAGTTAATACTATAAAATCAAATCAAAAACAGCATTTTATTATGAATTTGTGGAGTTTTACTTAATCTGCGGGAATAATGAAAGCTTTTATTCTAAGATTCACCAGTTTTCGGGTTGTACTACGAGTTTTGTTCTTCTTCTAAGAAGATGGCGAAAGATCGCCACGTTCACTCCTATGTGGAGCATGTGGACATCAATAGATCCCTCCAGGAGACCCTGTCACCAGCCAGCTCTCTCCCCTCCTCCAACGTCAGGCCCGAATACATCCGTAGGATGGTCATCGACGGTCTGCCAGGACGGCGGGATCCTGCAGGCGTAAAGAAGAGGCAGCTCGAGTTCAGGCTCTCCCGAGGCATCCGGAGTACATGCCCGAGCCAGGTCCAACGCCGCATCTTCACGACTCCAGTTATTGGTGGTTGAGCGTTGGTTATGAAGTCAAACCACCTAATGCCTAGAATCCTTCTCAGACTCTTATTCTCAAAACTCAACAAGCGAGCAACTACGAGTTTTGTTTCGCTTATAAGCGAAAACTGTGTGGAATATTGAATGGTCCACGCTACTTTAGGCTGACCTGACAATTAAGTTTTAACATATTTACATTATTAGCTTTATTAACAATTTCCTGTAAGCAAACAAACTTATGATCGCACTTAATATTTAGCGTGGCTTTTGACAGACTGCACAGTTTTCTGTCCTGTAAGAAGTCCGCATTAGATTGATCATCTTCTTTTCACGTAATAAAATGATCATGATACACTGCACTTGGTGTAGTGCCCTATGAACTATTGGATGCGGATAAGGGAAAGTAGAAGTACTTTTATTATATTTGAGCCGTAGAAGTGCAATAAGCACTTCTCCTTAGCAGAAGAATTTGAGGTACGTATACACATATAGGTAGTTTGAAATATTTTGTATATTTTACTTGAAGTAGGATGGCGCTGTTTGGGGTTCAACATCCTTTTTAAATAAAATTTTGTATGGAATTTCATACACACGGTAGAGACTACAATCCGGACAGGGAAAAAACAGGACCCTGTTGACTTGGACCTTGATTAACGTTGAATCTTGAAGAATCTTTAACAATGAAGTAGCTTCAAGGCTCGCGGGTGAGCTGCTACCAGGACTCCCGGGCCCGGGCAGGCTGGAGGGAAGTGGGGCGGCTCGCAGCGGTATCGGCCAGGTAGCGGGTCTCCCGTCAGGGGTAGGCCGCTGCCTGGGCACGCCCCAACGTCTCCCAGGGGCTGGAGTTCTGGAGCGACAGTTGGTCCCAGCGGTTGTTAGTATTAGTGCTAGTACATGTTTTGCGTATATAATAAATATTTTTTTAATTTTGTATTTGATACATTTTTTTACGCATGTAATACAATATTTTGATTACTTTGATATTTTGTAAAAAAAACTCCCAGTAGTTATGAAGTCCGCAGAATGAGCTTCTTTTACGTAAGTACGTCGTAATGCGTTGTGAAGTTTTGAGCGTTGGTTCACCCAAGTCGCAAGTCGTAATGCATTGTGACATTTTGAGCGTTGGTTCACTCAAGTCGTAATGCATTGTGACATTTTGAGCGTTGGTTCACCCAAGTCGTAATACATTGTGACATTTTGAGCGTTGGTTCACCCAAGTCGCAAGTCATAATGCATTGTGACACTTTAAGCGTTGGTTCACCCAAGTTTACTTTGAAAGCTCATGACTTTGTCATATTTGGAGATTTAAAAAAAGAAATTTTACTGTCGTTATTATCTCTTTAAATAGTAGTACAAAATCTCGTGCGATAGCTTTTAAGCGCTCTGGTGAAAAATGACCATTCTGCATAGGTATATGCCCGGTTTGATTTCACAGCGATGATATATATTATGACACCTAAACACCTTGTAACAGTAAGTGGTAATGTATCTACATGTAGGTATATGCCGATACAGGTATTTCTCATAGATAAAAGATTGATAAATGCTCGTATGGACTTATGTATTGACTTACGTTTAGATTCATCCCAGTGCTGGTCTAAATAATGCTCTCCTGTGCGGTAGCGGATATGGAAGTAATGGTGACTATTGTTACAGAACATTACCTCGCGTCGGGTCTGGGGAGGTCCAACCCGAATCTTCTAAAAGCCTTCCTGGAGGCAAGAGAGGACTTCCAGAATTTCTAGATGTGCCTTCTAGTCAGGAAAGCCGACTATCCGGCAATATTTGTAGTCGGCGTTAGTCGCCACTTTTTTCCATTAACTTTTTTTTGGTTGTACTTATTTATTTAGCCATAAAAATTTCTTAAAGCTTATTATAAAATACATTTTTTTTTCCATCTAAATATTTATAACTAATCCCAAAGATAATGCTTTTTATGTTTTTTTTTATATGTACACTGATTTCAAATATATTTTCGTTTAAATAGTGTAAAAAATAAAAATCTCTTACGAATATTGTAAGCGGTTTTATTCTTGTTACCATACCAAATAAAAACCTAATGATTCCTGGTTGAATAAGGGTTATGGGGCTAAATGGGTTAACTTTCTTATTCCCACTTTACATAGAAATGTTTTTAGATTTTTTAATTTTTTTTTACGGCTAAATGGGTCAACTTTTTTATTACCACTTATATAGATATGTTTTTAGACTTTAATTAATTTTTTAGGGATAAATGGGTTAACTTTCTTATTTCCACTTTACGTAGGAATTTTTTTAATTTTAATTAATTTTTTAAATTTGGTATAATTGACACTTTCTTAATTTCCTGTCTTCACTTGTTTACTTGTTATTGTGAAATATATTTTATGTTTTAATAACATTGATTAGTATTTTGATATCCCTCCTATCCCTTTCTCAAAATAATGATTTTCCAACAAGAAAAAACATTTCCTGCACGTTATTTCAAGCTGGAGGTTTCTGCTAGTCAAGTGTAATGCCCTGTTACATCACCGAAGGAAGTTTTACCATAGATCAAGAAAAATTAGTCCTCGCAATGCAATGCGATGTTTCAGGGGTTTCTAAATTTGAACCTACATCTCGTTTCCTGGCCCAAGGCCTGTCGAGGGCATATTATCTAACAATCCTTTAGTTTAGAAGGAAGTTTTACCATAGATCAAGAAAAATTAGTCCTCGCAATGCAATGCGATGTTTCAGGGGTTTCTAAATTTGAACCTACATCTCGTTTCCTGGCCCAAGGCCTGTCGAGGGCATATTATCTAACAATCCTTTAGTTTAGAAGGAAGTTTTACCATAGATCAAGAAAAAATTAGTCCTCGCAATGCAATGCGATGTTTCAGGGGTTTCTAAATTTGAACCTACATCTCGTTTCCTGGCCCAAAGCCTGTCGAGGGCATATTATCTAACAATCCTTTAGTTTAGAAGGAAGTTTTACCATAGATCAAGAAAAATTAGTCCTCGCAATGCAATGCGATGTTTCAGGGGTTTCTAAATTTGAACCTACATCTCGTTTCCTGGCCCAAGGCCTGTCGAGGGCATATTATCTAACAATCCTTTAGTTTTAGAAGGAAGTTTTACCATAGATAAAGAAAAATTAGTCCTCGCAATGCAATGCGATGTTTCAGGGGTTTCTAAATTTGAACCTACATCTCGTTTCCTGGCCCAAGGCCTGTCGAGGGCATATTATGTAACAATCCTTTGGTTTGAATAACAAAAGGATGAAATGAAAAACACAATTTCATTTTTAAATATTTAATTTTTTGAAAATTGATGTAATTTGTAATCACATTTTTTAATATTAAACACAAACAGCGGAAAATGTTTCATGTATCAAGTAAATATTAAATATGTTTAAAATTTACAAGTAAATTGACTAGGTACCATTTCATAATAATAAGTTGTATTTATGTCAAACATCAATTAGTTAGTATAAAAGTTATAAGCTTATTAAAAGGACCAAGCTGCAGCTGATGCATATAAAATAATGTAACATAAAAATAATAAAATATTTGTAATAGGAATAATATAATTGTGACTAACTTTGTACAGTACGCATCTGTGTTGAATGTTTGCTCGGTCCAAAAATAAAGCCATGACTTTCTTGTATCTAGCATTGGTAAAAGAGATAAATCGTCGCCGCGCTGCTAAAGAGAGCTAAGCCCCATAATACATGTATTGTATGTACCGACTCTCTTCACCGCCACGGCGACGATATTCGGAATATAAAACATTGAATACAGATACTTATAATAATTATATTCATTGTTAAACCTTTTTAGAAAATTACACAATTAGGACCCAAAAGACAAAACAAAACACATTCATAAACAAAAATAAGACATCTAAGAAAAAACCAATATACCTATTATAACTTCAATATTTTTTTAATGTGCGAATATAGAAAAAAGTACAACATATTTTTGATATAATATTACGTATAGATGGATGTTAGGAGCATTTTCAAATGATTTTTTTTAGCATTTTGATTTTCAAATTTTGCGTTTGGTAGTGTCTTCAAATCCGATAATTAGCGTTTTGGAGTAAATGAATAAACCATTGCTTATTTGTCGAATAAGTGACCATAAGACATCGGAATTGGATTAAACTGTAAAACATTAGGGTACATTTGATTAAACCAAGTGAAAATACGGTGTACAGCAGTACACACGTATTGTTTTGACGTCATGAAAGTGGATGCATACATCATTTTCCTTTTTTACCTAGTTTTCATCAACGTCAGGCCAAGTTTGTTGTTAAAGAATTTTATACTTCACTAAAAATTAGCGAGGCCGGAGGTTGTGTAAAAGCCAAACCAAAATTAACAGGATACGAATATTTTTTTTATGTACATAATTTACAACAATAATTATATTAAGTACTTGAAATTTTATTTTTAAGTAAAAAATGACTAATTTATTTTACCCATACCTCGATTATTCGGATTTTCGATATCAGAACTACCCTCATCCCTAATTAACCTGGATACGATAGACTAGTAAATATAGTAAAAGATAACATAAAACGTTGAAAGTTTTATGCAAGTTACAATTCCAACTAAAAATATATTCTTTTATATTTTGGCTTTTTAGATATTTAACCGGTGATAATCAATGATAAATTTTGGCAATTTATGTTGGCTTTTATTCTTCATGCATATAACTATAATACATATTTATAAAGTTGTAAAAAAAGTAAGTTAACTTGGCTCCCTTTTCGTATTATACAAGAAGCAGAAAAATTAGGAAAACAAGAAAAAATTCAAGCCATATTGAAAGAAATGTTTTTTTTAAAATTCATTCTACCAAGATCATGAGTGCTAATTAATTAAGTTTCTCAATATAAGTGAATAATTTACTTTCCTTGTAAAATTGTTAACATTTGTGTCACCTACCTTCAAACTCCGCCAGATCCATATAGGTCTAAATTCTCTGGGTAACATTTATTTTCAAAATATTTGTCTATCTTAAAATATAATAGTATTAAATTAAGAATTTTGTCTTTTTTATTGAAAATTTCTTCAGTATTAAAAAAAAAAGGACGTTTAAATGTAAAAAAAAATATGGATGTGGCGGATTTTGTTAATCACAGTCAAGGATGTGGCGGATTTTGCAAGTTAGTTAAAATATGGCAATCATTGTCATTTCAGCTGTACAACTGCAGAACTTGGAGCACATTTTATGTCAAATCAGAAATTATTTTTACTAAAAATCCACAAATAACTAGAGCACAAAATACTACCACGAGACACAAATTGACAATAATGACATCTCAATTTTTGACCACGTGATCATCTATACCCGCTCTCCGATTGGTCGAATTGGGCCTGTCAACAAGTTCCATGGATCTAGCGGAGTTTGAAATACAACGCATTTTTTTAGTATTTTTTACGTGAAATTTAGCTGGGTTTGCTAGTATACAAATATTTTAAACAATAAGACTCAAAATCGGTATTCCGATAGAGCAAATACTTCATTTTCTTATAAAACTGGATCTGGCGGATTTTGAAGGTAGGTGATACATTTACCCATGTAATTCCGCTGCTGTTCCACCTAACTGAAGACTTCAGTAAAAAAAGATTACAATTTTCAAATTCTTGAAAATATTCCAGTTAGTTTGCAAATTTGGTTAATTTATATGTAGGGGCTGTATACTAAGGGATAACTGGCCAAATACGCATTTTATTTATGGAAGCTGTATTCAGCTGTATTCAAATTGTTTTTCATGTACATAATACTTGAAATAGAAAAATGTAAATACTGGTATTATACTGGAAACTTTAACTGGAAATATAGTTTTTTTGGTGAAGTGTAATTTCCCAACAACTCATTTGAATGTACCACATCAAAAGTATTCATGTCTATAAACATGAACCTAGTTCTTTTGGATTCAACAACGAAGAATAAATATTCAACCCTCGGAGTAGCACAGAACAGCCTCTTCAAATTAATATTTATAGCTTGAATATGCGAATAGGAATCCAAAAAAATATTCTCGTCAAAATATACTTTCAATAATTATTATTAATGATTTGAGGAGAAATTCAAAACATTTTTCAGTCGACATTGAATATTAAATTGTTTAAATATCACAGTGAACATACAGGGGAACAAAACTACATATCAACACTCCCAGTATAACAGTGGCACAACTACAAATATCTTTATCAAGCGGCTACATTCTGGATTCAAAGCAGTCTCATTTACTTTATTCAATTTCGTCCTGTTTACTTTATTCATTTTGTCACACCTGTTCTCCTCTATGGCTGAAAATCGTGGCACCTAACCAGGGCCCAAGATAGCAGACTTCTGAGTGCAGAGAGTATGTGTCTTAGAAGAACTTTAGGTGTGCGGTGGTTTGACTTCGTTAGGAACACAGAGGCGAGGCATCGGACACAGCAACCCTTGGTATCTACTGTCATCCGGCAAAGGCGTTTCGGCTGGCTAGGCCATATACTACGTATGCCTCCCAAGAGCCGCCACCATGCTTGCCTATTTTACAAGGCGTCAGGTTCTCGGCGTCTTGGTCGTCCACTGTTGACAATTTGTCGGCAGTTTGCGTCAGAACTGCGGGACGTGGACTTGACTTGGGAGGATGCACGGGAGCTGGCAGCCGATCGCTTGGCCTGGAGGCAGTTTGTGGATTCCATATGCTCCACATAGGGAGCAGATATGGTATGATTATGTATAATTTATATTGTTTAGTGTTATAAATAAACGTCATATTGCGGCACTGAACTGAACTAAAAGTATATCTTAGTTATGAAATGTAGCTGTTTTTTTTAATGATTTATCAGTTTTCTCTAAATCACGGCATTGGTATAAGCTGCCTTCGATTACTTTACCCGTTACTTCATTTCATAATAAGATTTCTAAGGGTCTAAAAGATTTGCAAAGCACGCCATCTTGTATCAAATGTTTTTTGTAATAATGGCAAAAATATTATTGTGCCATTATTTTGCTGATAAGAAACATATTTAAGGACTTTTTAACATATTAAGAACTCAAAATGTGAATGTTTTACAGGTGCCACTATTATCTGCTCATGTGCGATATTTATACACATTGTACATTGTATGAAAAGTGTCATGTTGCCAATATTAATTGCTACATTCACGTCTCGGTAGGAGTGTTAAAAGTACGCGTCAATGCCAGATACTTTGACTATGCATTCGGTTTTTGAAAAGCTGATCGTATAAATATGTTAATCTCGAGAGTCCTCGCGTCATGACTGAGATTGTGAGAAGAAAAGAGGATGGTAGTGGTGACCTGAAGACGGTAACTTCCCAATGGCTGCTGTTGTCTTATGTTGACCTATTGAGCTACTGGAAGCATGGATAAGTTTGTAAGTCTAGCCCGCTGCAGAATTTGTCACCAAAATGTTTGTTTTTAAGGATTCTCTTGGATAACAACTTTCCACACTAGATTGATATTATGCAGCTCTTCAGAAACCACATTTTTAATGTCATTTTTCGTTAAGGTATCTGCCATTAACAATGTTATATGATAATTCTAAACATTTAGATACATTTATCCTTATCATTACAAATTATGACAAGTGTGTAACAATAAGAAGTGATCAACAAAAATACATTTTTAGTTTGCTAACAAAATTAGAGACTGATTTCAATAGTTAACCGTATAGGCAGGGGCGGCTAAAGGGGTTCAAAATAGGGGGGTCATTTTAAAAAAATGTTTTTCTTATTTTAAGAAATCCGAATTGAGTTACTTACATTCATATGGATCCATTTCAATGCACAAATACACTTTTTGGTTAAACTTATAACTTTAGTTTAAATTAAATACTCAAATGGAAATACAAATATATAGATTAAAACCATTTACAAAACTTAATTATTTTAATGTTTAAATACTTTTTGTAAATCAAATCAATTTTTCTGTCTTTACTTGTAGAAAAATGATATGCACTGTCTAGTTGAACTCTAATGTCTGTTGATCGAAGTAACATAAAACTGGTCGAGTTGCTCATGTGTCTCTTTATCTTTTTTTTAAGGTGTTTTAAATCTGAAATTCTTGTCTCAGTGTTTCAGATTTGCAATCGAAAAGTAAACAATGAAAACAAAAATAAACATTTCGGATATCATAACCACATACCCAATTACTTAAATCGTAACTTTTAGTTTTAAAATATCTTTTTATATTTTTGTTATTTGCACTATTTTCAAGACAGGTAATGGTCGTTGTTTGAACTCTTTTTTCGTAGTTTAATGCTATTTCTTTTAAAATTTTACTAACGGATTCATCTTGAATATTTATATAAAACACCATTTATATATTTATATAACTGCCACTTTAAAGTACCTCTCCGCAATGATTCTCAATTTAGTTTATTCGGGTTTTCACTATAAACACTAAACGATATTTCTAATAGTCCTGAATAAATATGATAACATACATAATATAATAAAAAATTAACTTTCACTTTTTTCTACTCGATATCCAAATTAATCAAATCATCAATATTTAAAACAGGAAACAAATAACTTTCTCGTCAAACGCGACGTAGATGATTCAGATAATGCTAAGAACTGAAATATAATAATGATAAACTATAAAGATAAACCACTGATAAACATAATATGACACTGCGTCTTTGTTTCAGACAAACCAAGGCCTAAAATATTACACGTGTTAATTACATTTTCAAGTATGACTATACCCATCTCGTTTATTTTCATTAACTGCAAGTATGTCTGTCTCAAAGCCGGCATTGACCCATAACGTATTATCTTTTAATACTGAAATTATCAACAAGAAATTTGACATATCCCTGTTTGTATGGGATGGGACTGCTTTACCTACAGAAACTCGCGGTCAATACAAAAATTGACCGCGAGTTGATTTTTCAACTCGTATATCGTAGATGCGCAAGTTGGCAGTTATTTTATTGTTTAAAAAAGGGGTGTTTATTTATGTTGCCATACATTTAAGCTATTGTATTTTTATGTAGGTTGAAGAAGTAAATATTTTTGTATTTTTTTATTTTTATTTTTTATTTAATTTTATATTTTTAAATATGGGTCCTCAAGTTTGAGAGGTCATTGACCCTATGACCTATAGGGGTAGCCGCCAATGCGTATAGGTACAGACTTTTGGCACACCTACCTATTCATGCCTGGCGCTAACTAAAGTGGAAGGTCTGCCCAGGCCTTGTTGCACCAATTACTGCGGAGTTAATCAGAGGGTTATCTCAACAGAGACGGAGAAGACATTAACAGAGCTTACGACCTGTCATTGGCTGGGTTAGGTGATTGCTTTACTTCCATACCTATAAAGATCAGCCACGAAGCAGACTTACAAAGTAAATGCCTATCCTGTGAATGAGACATACATTTAATCTAACATATATAATTTGAAGTAAATTGATTAACAGAAAATAAATAACAGCATTGTTTGTCAACAACACAAAGCGGCCATATTAGGGACAGAACTTTTATAAGGAAATGGTTTATGCAGCAATATGGAAAATCATGATTTAATCTCCAAAGTGTCTCTTTGTGTATATTTTAAGAGGAAGGAAAGGCATAATTGGGTCTGAATGCTAAATGAATGATAAAATGAGTCTTATGTTTTACAGGAAGTCAATAAATGTAATTTCATAGTTGACTTTTAATACAAGAATACTGATTTTTAGAAATATATTTTAGAATATCCATTTCAAATATTGTATGTATGTAAAAATATTTAATGACATAAGGTAAGAATCATCTTATTAATACACGCTTGACTAGCCAAATTGTATGTACTTTGACCATAAATTAATATACGAAATAATAATTATCTTAGTATACTTATTAGTCCGAAGGGTGTCACTCAAAATCACTTGGTAAATTCAATAAATAAGACTAGCAATTCCATTATTTTGGGTTCAGAATTTCCCTTATCACCTTTCACAAACTAGTGGAAATAATTTGAGTTTCTTGTGGCAAATAACCCTGTAGTTGAATCGTATATACAAAGGAGAGTACACCGGGGAATGGTCGGTACATTGTCAGGAGACGACGTGACAGTTGGCCTGGTGATATGGATAGTTGCACCTCTATATGGAGCTGGCCTTCAGTGTTCTGGGATGGAAAGCAAACCTTCCAATCCTTCCCAACTCAATTGGTCAGCTTCTCTTCAGCTCTTCAAAATGTATCTGAAAATATACAACACAAATTATGTACGATATTATGTAAATTATATTATATTATTATATCCTGCAAAATCTACGACATATTGGTTTTAGAGATAAATGAATCATCGATTGGGACTAGCGAGGCACCTCGCTGCTAAGTATGAAATTGTGTAAAACCTTATACTCACTTCACTCAGAATGACCCAGTGCTCACTATCACTGTGAACTTTAAGTCTCACAGCCAGTATTTTCCCGATAGAGGGGTCCACTGATCCTTCAGCCAGGCCGAAACTGTCGAATCTCCCAACAACAATGTACCCGTCCGATGTAGAGTTAGTGTGTGGAGGCTGGTTCTTCACGGGCATCACTTCAACTGAGGTGTTATAGAACTTGTCCGAAAGGTGTTCCACATTACCACTGCGCAGAAGAAATCTAAAAAGCATTGCAAAAATCGTACAACTGTCGTACTAAACGGACAGTAGAACCGCCATTATCTGGACTAGTCAAGAAGATACGGCCGGATAATCCAGCATCGCATCATTATTTATCCCAAGTAGTACCTAAATGTGCTTTGCCCCCAAATGACTAAACGCTTCAGCCAAGGTTTACATACTTTAGTCGTAAAATGGCTCAATCAATCTGTCTCATCAACATGTAGGTCCATGTTTTTTTAAATTTTCACTGGAGAAAAAACATTGTTTTAATGGTGATAAATCAAGCAAACCTTATAAACAATAAGAACTATAAACTAGATTTATTAAAAACTTACTTTACAAGGTTATTATAGAGTTTAGTCATTCGAAGGCAGAAAATATTTGCTGTCCCCTTTTTAATACATTTCCAGGTGTGAGAGACAGTTAAAACACACCTCGGATTAAACACGGATCACAAATGACTACAACAGACACTTGGTAATTCAGATAACCAAGGTTCTACTGTAATGATATATCGGATATCCTTTCAAAACACAAATGTTCGCCATGCAGAGATGTGTTTCAATATCGCTTTCATTTCATCAGTCATTAATAAATAACATTATCAGTAGATGTTATCAATAAATTTACAAACACGCAAATAACAGCAAATAACAGATAATAATGTTTATTATTTGGATAGCGCAAGAAATCTGACTTAACTCACCCAACAAAGGTGAATCTTTTCACAAAATACTAAAAATAAATTTGAAATTAAGAATTCGTGTTTAAGATTGTCAAATCAGATTAAGTAGATATTTTAAAATAACAGTTACCAGTCGCGGCAGTAAATTAAATACGTCAGGCTAGGAAACAACTTTCCCACATAGCCAGCTAATGTCGGCATAGTGGAGTGTCATCACTGTTACTCGTATACTTTTCATAGCAATTATGTTAGTTAGGTTATGATTCTACAAAGTTGCCTAACATGAAAAAACAAGAAAAATGAATGTACTTTATACTAACACAAAATACACTAATACACCACACCACACCACACCACATACCACACACCACATACCACACACCACACACCACACACCACACACCACACACCACACACCACACACCACACACCACACACCACACAAACACGATTTCTTTCTTCCTTGAGATTGTTCTCTATTTTGTTGTTTCTGGCTACATTCATAAAATGTGTAATCTGTAATTGGCCTCATGATAGCTCACTCATATTGTATACTTTATATTATGTTCATGGCTGTTGATTTCCAATACATAAATAAATAAACAGATAAATATATTAATTTGGGCATTGTATTATTTTCATTGGAAATCTGTAACTAAACATCTTTCTAAACAATTTAGGAACCCGTACTTATTTTTTATACAGAAAATAAAAAAGCTTGTTTGCATCCCTTACAACTAACATAACTAACTAACTAACCATCACGCCATTTCCCCGAAGGGGTAGGCAGAGAGGATAGAACGCCACACCACTCTGTCTTGCTTCCTCCACATTCATACATCTTCTCATGCACGCACGTCGATTATTCCGACTTCTTACATGCCCACTTTCAAGCACTTGTTTTACTTGATCATGCCATGTTTACTCGGCCTTCCTCGATTTCTACATCCAGGTACAGTCGCATCATAAATTTTTTTAGCCGTTCTTTCATCATCCATTCGCTCTACATGACCGAAACATCGTAAAAGACCTTTCTTAATTTTGTCGATAATGCTTATCTCAGCCTTGCATTCTGCTCTAATTTCGACATTTGTACACCTATCATACATAGTCTAACCACACATTCGCCTGAGAGATCGCATTTCAACTGCATTCAATCTACTTTCGTCCTTCTTTTTCCAACACAACGCTTCACTACCATACATAAGGGTTGGTACCAGAACTCCTTTATGAACTGCCAATTTAACCTCTTTTGATAAGCACTTAATAGATACGACCGACTTTAAGGCACCATTAACTCTGAACAAACTTTAGTAATATCCCAATACTACACCTGAATACTTTTATATAAGAAATAATTTAGCGGATGAAGGAAAGTCACAATTATTATATTTTCGAATCTGTTTACTTATTTCCTAATACGCCCCCAGAGGCTACCAGCCAACCGACAATTCTGTATGAAGTACCGCCCATTTCCAATATTAACCTAACACTAGGTATCACAAATACCAAAAAGACCCAGTTTATGTGCAATAAGTCATGTCCTGACCCCGACTATCCCCTTTACAACCAGCAACCTCCAATAACTGGAGTCGTGAAGATGCGGCGTTGGACCTGGCTCGGGCATGTTCTCCGGATGCCTCGGGAGAGCCTGAACCCGAGCTGCCTCTTCTTTACGTCTGCAGGATCCCGCCGTCCTGGCAGACCATCCTACGGATGTATTCGGCGGGCCTGACGTGGGAGGAGGCGAGAGAGCTGGCTGGTGACAGGGTCTCCTGGAGGGATTTAGTGATGTCCACATGCTCCACATAGGAGCGAACGTGGCGAAAGAAGAAGAAGAAGGTATCACAAAAGGAGGAAAGGTGGCTAATGTTTTTGGTCTCCCAATTATTGGCGTTAGGGCTGTATTGTTTCTTGTTGACGATATAATCTGCTGTTATTCTGAATTTAAGTATCTTCATCAAAAGAATTCGGCGAGTACCTGCCACAAGGGGGAAAATTTGTAAAATGATAATTTTTTTTTGATAGGCCTTGAAATTTTCATACGAAAAACCAATTTATGGATGAAATTTTTGATCATTTGTTAAATTTTCAAAACTTTTGACTGTTTTGACAAAGGTTTATAAAATTTTACAAATGATCAAAAATCTCATCCATAAATTGGTTTTTCGTATGAAAATTTCAAGGCCTATCCAAAAAACTGTAAACTAGGTATAGGTCTCGTCATGTAAAAAGAACGCTGGCGGTCAAGTGCAGCGCATTAGCGCATTAGGCGATTATCGGCCTTATTTGGGACGCGGGGTGGCGGGGTCACATGCGCGAACGCACCCCCTCCACTTTCTTCCAGCGTTCTTTTTACATGACGCGACCTGTATCAAGCGAAGCATCGTGAATATGTCTGAAGATAAGGAAGTAATATGAAATGCAATACTATCGATATATTACTAATTACATTACTAACTATACTGCTATATATTGTTGTCTATACTGTTTTCCTTAGCATAACCATAGTAATTGATCTTTTTGTATGTCTCTTTATGAATTTATAAAAAAATAGTCCAGGGAATTTTATCAATACCAACAATATAAAACGGAAAATGCAATTATCTTATAATCTCTTGTCACGCAAGTTTTGGTTACGATTAGTACGACAGTATAGGTAAATTAAAGTACGGGTGCATATTTTATTTATTAACAAATGGACAAAGTCCAATATTAACATTAAGAAAGAAAAATATAACAGGAAAGACATAATATTAGATATTTTAACATAAAGACAGTAATAATAATGAAACTACAAACATACACTAAGAATGTTTTTAGTTGATATTGTATGTGTGTTGTAGTAACTATGAACAAAACAGATAACTTGCAAAAGCTTCATGCTAAAAATCTCTCCCAGAGACCAAACTATATTAATTATTCAAACTGATTAACAAAATACAGAATATTTCCATTTGCATATGAAATACATTTAAAATGAAGCAAAAATTATTTCATTGACAGATTGACACAATGGCCAAAGTCAATGTGTGTATTTTATTGTTCTGACAGTCAAAAATAAAACAACGGACCGCCCACAAAAGATAACTACCGACATAGCAGTATCAAGTATGGCTGCAAAAACCTTTCTATAAAAAGTGTCATCAGTCAAGATATGACGAGAAGTGCCTGGTGGACCTAAAGAAATACCACCTGAAGTTATATTTTTTGCATTAGGAATAATTAGTGTATAAAGTGGGGCGAGGTAATCCAATGCCACTGGGGGACTTATTTTAACAAATGTATTGACCAGCTACATCTACAACTACAAGTCCATGTATGACGCTCAATAGGTTAGACTATATCGGTGTTTCTTAACGGGGGCGCTGGCGCAGTATCGTGCGCACTGAACTCGAGTGAACGTTGCCCCTATCTTAAGTCCTCTGCACTCGGCAGTACACCAGCGAGCTGGTGCAAGGTGCAATAACACTCGGGAAGCATAGTGACATGCGGGTCTGCTATAACCATCGTTATACCCTGCAGCACGAGTGGAATGACTCTCACATTAGGGAGAACTTCTGCATCAAGTAACTACCCTACCTAGTAGGCTGGAGACAAGTAAAATGATATTATCATCCAGTTCATAGAGCTCCGGTGGGATTTGTTCACTATGGATCCACAGATCTTATTAGTTTTTGTAGTATTTTGTAATAATGGTGTTTTCCCTCTTTTAATATTCCTCCTTCTTGGAATGTGGATACCAACTCTACACAATATTGTAAATGGAATATGACCAGTGCATATTACAGTAGGTACTCGCCCGACCGACCAAGAATAAATTGTGTTTATTATTTATTTATTGCTTTACGTACAATTTTTGGTGTACATACATTGACGGGTTAATTGCCTAGTAAGTGGCAATATCTTTCGACCATCCATTATTTTTATATTGTGATGTATAGGTTATTTATTTAGGTTGCGATGAAATGAGGTGAAGAAAAATTATAATGATATAAAAAAACATTTTCCGTGTGAATTACATAAATAAATATTGAGTTACAAAACAGTCACCTTGCTGATTGTTCAATATGCCATTTCTTTAAAAAAAATATATGCCAGGACCCCATATTAATGCAAATAAACTCATTCTCCCATAGTTCAAAACCACATATAAACACAGAAACTGGACAGAATGTTTCGATTGTGTTGTTACAATTCAATTTTGATATTAAATTCCTCATCTGTAAATATAATATTTAAAAATTGTAATTGTTTTATATGAATTGATTTACTATAGTATACTTATAATTTGAAATATAAATATGTATTTTGTGTAAACTGACTGAACTGATATTTAAAAGTAATAGCAACATAATGGATTTATACAAGAGTTGAAATAAAAACAGTCCACGTTAGCAATAATAATGAAACACCTATTGCTTCTGTAGAATGAATAAATAATGGCTTATTGAACAAGTAGAGGAATGTTAAAAGTATAAATAAAGGATATCCATCATAAAGTCGCTAAAAATGAAGGGATAGAGATAATAATGATGGTAACAAAGAGCATGTTGGTTGATGTGTACATGAAATACCTGGAGAGCGTGATGGGATTTTGGAATGTATAGATCATGTGGTCTCCTTGCTGTGGTTCGAGCCCCCAGAAGTACGACTCCCCGCTGTAAGCCTTACGCAGGGTGTACTCTTTGTACGCCTTTATATTGCAAGTGAGAAGGGCCAGTGGCGGGTTGATGTGCGGGAAAAATAGGGGGACCTTACCGAACTGTTTGTCCTAAAACGGAAAATCATAAATAAACATGCTTCCCAACAAGCAGAAGCGTTCAAGGCTGCATAAACTAATCAAACAATACTCGCTACTCATCCATAACATATGTCTAGTCTACCTTCAAGCTCAAATATTCGCCTATTTAATCTATTTCATTAGGTCAGCATAAATATGCCTTATTATATGCTTTGTTCATGGATACAAGGCCGATAAGGTCGCTTGTATTCATTGACCTCATATCGACTTTTATAAACATATCCAGAGAATTTTTTTGCAAATTTTATAACCCTCATTTTCCCTTTGACATGTTGTGTAATTTTTTAGTCACAAAACTTGGAGAAATATTTTCTCCAAGTTTTGTGAAGGAAGGAGAGAACTACTTATTTATTTGACTCCATAATCCATATGCATGTAATTTGCTCGGACCTCTGGCACAATATTTGCAAGTAGTTCGTTTTACAGACAGGTTATGGATGACACCTTCAGCTAATTCAACTACTTCATAAAATATAGAATCAGCAGGTGAAGAAGTTCTAAATAGGCATGTAAACAATAAACAATAAAACACTAGGATTCATTCATTTCTTCGTGCAAATACAAAAAAGGAGATGATTCACTAAAAACATGTCATGGATAATATCAGATAAATAAATTCAACTATTTTACCAAATTTTAGTTGGTTCCACATTTTTAATTATTATTATTCTCTATAAAGTAAAAAGATTGAACAATGGAGGAACCCTTTTTCGGCATCTGCTATTTCTTTTTTTGTTAATTTTTATTAAAAGTAGATGGAATATATATTTTAAAAAAACTACGTAACATGAACACAGGCACAAGCTGTTTTGTCAAAAAAAAATGTATTGCCTTAATCTATTGAGAATATATATGTTTTTTATAGAGTAGGATAGAAAGATAGAGATAGTAGACAAAAGACACATAATTCCATCAAATAATTACATACTAATTATTTTCAAATTGTCCGTTCAAACATGGCGAAACAGCTGTCACTAAATAAAAATAAACAAATAGAACCTAGATCGAGTTTATTCATTGTTGTTATGTTTATCTATTATATGTAAGATAAAATAACAACACCCTAAGGGAAACGATACATTACAAAGGGAAGAAAATAATTCTAAGCAGTAGGTACATAATTATTACCTTAAAATATTATTAAATTTCATAACTCCAATTAGGAATTTTCGCAAAATTGTAAAACATGAACATGTTAGCGTAAAATCAAAACTATGTAAGATATTGTAAAAAAGGAGACAAGGATGAGGAAATGCGTTAAGATGGGAATATGGAACACCCAGGTATTTACAGGCTGGGTTAAGTGGTTCCTCAATGGAAGATGGTAAATGTGACACAGTGTGCATAACTAAAATTACGTAATGACAACAAAAAAGTGTGAAATTGTTATTTTACCTTTAACCTTTGAATTTTTCCTTTGAGGGATGAATACGTTCCAATGTGTTGGAATAGTGAAGGTTTGTAGTGAATCCACACTTGAGCTTTATCCAGCCGGCATTGTTTCTGCAAATGAAGATGCAGAATTTCATAAATACATATGTCACTGGGAAAATGATCAATTGTTATATGTACACACAGTAGAATCTCCATTTTGGAGAACAATAATTGGGGCTGCAGATATCTGAGATGATTGAGATGCCAGCACCATCTTAGTTGACAAAAAACATCCTAAATATTGTTTTCAGTACATTTCCAGAGCTGCAGCGATAAAGGTCGCTTCAGAAACATATCTTTTTAAAATTTGAAAAGAGACAATTACTTACAGATCCCTTTTCTCCTACTTTACAAATTTTTTGTAATGACGAGATAGTCCAATAACCAGTCCACAGGCTTATCATTGAAAAACATTTGGATAAAAGTGATGGCCCAGGGGAGTTCCGCCGACTTGAAGAGTTTTTCCTATGAAACCCAACTGACAGAAGTCCAGAACAAACCAATTTGGTTTCTTGGAGGTTATTTCGATGGCGTAATTCTTCATGCTGGTGATGAAAGTTGTGTTTGGCCAAGATGTCGTCTTCTAGCTGGGACTGTAGAAGGTCCCTTAGGGTTGTGCGTAAGACATGAGAAAGACAAAGTCGAGGTTTTGTTTCGTCCTCCACTTGACTCTCTCCATGGAGTCTCCCAGGGTGATCCTCAGCTTGTCCATGTCGGGGTAGTAGGACTCCGGAGGAGACAGGACCTCGATGAGTCCAGACTCTAATTGACTCGGGAAACTGCAATTAATTTTTTAACCATAAAAACACATTTTAAAAGAACATGAAAACATTTCCTTTTTAACAAAGAAATGAGAGATAACATTACTGACTGTACCTTGGAGCAGAAATGTTGTAAATCTCATTTTTCAGCCAAAATCAGATGTACTTTTGTAGTGATGTGCATGGTCAGTAATGATGAAATTTCAAAATAACTACTTTTTTTACAAAAAAACACTTTCTTTTCTCTTTATTCACATTTGTAACATTTGAACACATTTTTTTAAAGAACCAAAAGCTCTTGAAACAAAACTATAACTTACCATATTAAAATACATTCTAAAAATATATGTGCGATCAACTAGACATCAACCGGATATTCACGAAAACTTGCCATAGTAAACTGAAATTCGACGAATTAGTCAACTGTACACAATTATATAGTATCTTCTTCTATATATAGTATAATGTATCAATAAAAATGTATCCCTGTTTATATCTTAATCATAAGCATGAGTTAAAATTCAAATAAGTTTTATCACACCACCAAAATCATTATTTATTGAATATTAAAAGATAAATATATTTTATTATCACTGGTGGTTATAAAATCATTCTTATTTGTAGTATATTAGTTGTGTTTTAATTTAATCATAATTTGTTCCGTTTAATTATTCGATATTCGATAATATTCACCAATAACGGGGTTCATCACTAGCAGCTCATTTTATGATTAACGAATATTAGTGATGTGATTTTTCGATTCCATTTATACATGTCACCTGTGACAAAAAAATAACGGTTATTTTTAAGAAGGAAAATTTAAATATAATGTTCGACGCCTATGGGCGAAATTTTTATAATTTCAGATTCTGACAATTTAGATACTTCACAAACACAAGTGAAAAATAATAAAAGGAGAAATCAAGAAAAAAATACGCATGTCATCCACTGAATCGCGTATATCTCCCAAACTAATAAAGATTTTTTTCAAAATTATTTTTTATTGCACTAACAAGTAAATTTTCTACACTTTATTTAATAACATATTTTCAATTATCTCTCATGGTTGGGCTCGTATTTGTTAAAAAAAAATATAAGTACATAAAAGTTGAGCGTTTTGTCAAATAAAATTGTACTCTTGGTTTATAAAAAAAAAATTTCTGAAAAAAATAATGAGCTGCGGAGCCCGTGCGCGGAGTTAGATCGGAAGGGAAACGGGGCGGGGGGTCGGGAGGGGTAACTTCCTGCATACGCAGATCTATTTTTAGAAACAGCTGGACCTTGAAATGAAAGTTACATTGCTACTTTCGTATGAATCGTGACAGGTGAGGGGTTATTGGGGCGGTGCTGGACGAGGGGGGATTGTATCCTGTTTTAGCGAGTTAGTTTGTTAAAAGTAAACGAAACCGAGCGTCGCGATTGGCTGGGGGAGATCGCGACAGCTTGACCGCGTTATTAGTTATCAAACCGATATTATTATTTGGTACGGCTTATTGATTTCGTCGTGGGACACGACAATGATAAGTTTATACAGTACTCCCCAGTCTACCCTACCTCTGTTTCAGTTGTTTTGCTCTCGAAGTCCATAAAAAACATTTAAAAAGTATTAATGACTTCAATTTCCACTAAATAAACGTACAATGAATATAGTATTTGACAACACCCGCGACCCGCGTCAGGGAACTCGGAAGTCGGCAGTCGGCAGTCGGCAGTCGGCAGACTCGCTACTCGCTAATGTTGTCATTGTGATATTACTATCTGCCACTATGATATCATTTTTCTAAATTCATTCATTGTATAAATGTACCTATGTATTTTTATGTCTTTATTGTTGATGTCTCAGTGTATAGTAGGTACTATCATTTAGCATACTTATTTTTTATATTCTTATATTTTACCCCTTGCAAAAATTGTTTATGTAAATAATGAAATAAATAAAGTTGCTAGTGTATTGAAAAATAAAGAATGTTGTTACTTACTAAATAGGTTTTTTTTGTTTCGTGTTCATGTTACTGAACGCTGGGTTTAGTTCTTCACAGATTTTCCGCCAAGCACTTTTTGTTAATACTCTATCCTTGTATATATCAAGGGTTTTATCCCACAGGACTGGTCTCGATTCGATTAAATGTATTAGTAAATCTACATTTATTTTTACTTCCATTGTGAAGCATCACCCATCACCTAGGCACCACTATAATACAATGACGTAAAGAAGACAACCGTTAAAGAAAAATAGGTAAGTATTTGATATTTTTCTGTTTCGGTTTTTTCATTGGTCGCTTTTTTGCAAATTTTAAATCTGACCAATAGAGCTAATGCGTGAGCTTTGCGTGAAATTCTTGCAAAAAAGCTTTTGTCAATAAATGGGTACTAAACTGTTTACATAATAATATGCAACCCTTTTTATGCGCTGGTCAAATTTAACTGATCATAAAGATTTTTTGTTCCTTTATGGACCAAAGGCCACGTGCACTGTTTTATAATAATAATAATATGTATGTAATTATGTACGTATTATAAACAGAATGCTCCGAAATTCATTATTTTATAATAAGGCACCAGGTTCTCAGCGCGGCGCGGCGGGCGACCGCGTCCGTCCGCGTCCTGGACGTTCCTTGATGACAATATGTGGGCAGTTTACGTCAGAACTACGGAACGTAGACCTGCCTTGGGAGGATGCATGGGAACTGGCGATCGCTTCGCTTGGAGGCAGCTTGTGGAATTCATATGCTCCGCATAGGGTGCGGATATAGAATGATGATGATGATACATTATATTAATTTGTACTACTATATTTTATTTTATTTTACTGGATTTACGCCTGATGTACTATAATACCTATATATTATTATTAATTATTTCATACATGCAACTGTACTATAATATAAATATTAATAATATATATATATATGATGTGTGTACTATAAAACTGTACTGATGTAGATGCTATGTACTGATGAATATTTATATAATATCTGAAAAGAATATATGATGCGACTCGCATCATGCGAGTGTGCCTGGGTTTAGAATTTGAGAAAGGCCAAGAAAGACATGGCATGATCAAGTAAAACAAGTGCTTGAAAGTGGGTATGTAAGAAGTCAGAATAATCGACGTGCGTGCATGAGAAGATGTATGCATGTGGAGAAACCAAAAGAAGTACCTATGCCAGGACAGAGTGGTGCGGCGCTCTATCTTCTCTGCCTACCCCTTCGGAAAAATGGCGTGATGGTTAGTTAGTAAGTTAGTGTTCTTTATTTGATTGCCGATGAGAATACAAAAAATCTACGGTATTTTTTTTCAATCCTGGGTGTTTGTGATATCTTGATATTGTGATAATCCCTTTTGTTGGTGGGCCTCCTGGGCTGGTATTATGCATCGTGTTTCCGGAGTTCTGCGCATACGTTTTGTACTGAATTCGTATGCGCAGAACTCCGGAAACGAGATCCATAATACCTCGGCTGGCATGTTTAGGAGGTTAATTAAACGTAATTTAAAAATGCCTATTGTTGATTTGGTCGTTTACGCGAAAAATCTTATTTCGATTTTCAAAATAGAAAGTTTTGAAAAGTTAAGATAAAATATTGAAATTCAAAACACCTTTGTTCCTACCACAAATCAACGAACTACCTAGCATGCGCTGGACGCCTGGCTGGACACATCGACACATCATGCATGAGACAGGGGCGCAGCTCTTTCCACTAAAAATAATTAGTAGCGGATATAGGAGTGCGCAAAATGAAAGTTCTCCAGATACACCCATGTAAAGATCACGTGATGGTGTGTGTGTGTCGTGGTGTGTGGGATTCGTTCGAAATTCGGTCAGGGCGTCTAGTCAGGGTGTTGGTTTTTGTACTCGGCTTGATAATTCTAAAATAATACTGGTCTGCAAAAATACTTTTCTTCACATGATTATGAAGTTTGATTTTTTAGATAAGATATTTCTAATCAGAGTTAAGGCAGAAAAAATAATGCGCATAATTTTTTTGGTAATTTAATTGGGTTTTGGGTGCATAGGTCACTGCATTGATACCAAAGTGCAGCAAATATTGATAATTTGTTACATGAAAGCAAGACGATCAATCTAACGCTTCCGCGCCAATCTTCACATATGAAATATTTTAATGTGAAAAACAAGTTCAAATAAATATTTAATTATTTTGTAAAAATCACATAGGTACGAATAAACATTAAAATTTTTATTTCATATAGGTATAAAACAAAGTTGTTTTAAATAATAATAGTAATAATAATAATAATAAATAATTTGATTTATATTTTGTATTGACATTACTTGGTGGAATTCCATGATTAAATTATTTTAATATAACTAATTAAAGTTAAATAAAAATACTTGGTACACTTCCACTTTTTAAGTGGAAAAAAGTGATAAAAGTGGAAGTGTACCAAGTATTTTTATTTAACTTTAATTAGTTATATTAAAATAATTTAATAATAATAAATGTTTATTCCAGCTTGACTAAGTGGTGGGTGCAATACTTAGTCAAAATTTATAAATAATATAAATATTGTAAAAGCATATGTCCTATTATTGGTTGGGTTAAGCGGTTACATGTAATATAACCTACGCTTGGCTGGGTTAAGTGGCCACTTAGGACATGAGTTTTTTAAACTGAAATGAATACGGAAATCTCGGCGTTCACAGTGTTAATGATTTTTCATTGGCTGGATTAAGTGGCCATTTGAACCAGTCAAAACAAAAAAAGGCATTTATGATGCGTACATGGCGCTTGGACTGGCACTGAAGCGTAAGACTGACCATCTTGACTTCATGTAAAAATCACTTGCACTTCACTGCACTTGGTGTACCAATGTAGTGTCCTTTGCACCACCAGGTGCAGATACGGGAAGGTAATAGTTGTTACCTTATTTGCACCACCAGGCGCAGATAGGAGAAGATAAATAGTAGTTACCTTATGGTAGTGGCCACTTAACCCAGCCTATGACTGGTTATAAGCTTTTTAAACCCCTTGATATCCATGTTCCTTTAAAGATTTAATTAAAGAAGAAGAAGAAGAGCGAATAACGTTTAAGGAACGGGAAAGTTCCATGGTTCCCATCACTAATGAACCTACTTTTTGTATGGAAAGTCACGTGACTTTGTCCTTCCCGTGTGAAAAGATATCTCCGGTTTTTTACCGAAACCGGTCCGATCCGTCTGTAAAGGCACTTAGTGAGGACACCCAGAATGGGAACTTATAACTGGGTAACAACTGCTCAGGATGTATGTAAGTGTCGGTACACCGAGAGCAGAGTGCCTTTACTTCCTTGAGCTAAGATAATTTACGGTGGACTATACAGAGCGTAACAAAACTCCAAATACAAGCGGGAAACCAGTAAATCTACACCATATTTGGAGTTGATTTTGTAGAATAAAATTATTTGATTTGACCCATAATTTTCGAAAAATATTGATTAAGAAGATTTGTTTTTCCGCAATTTTTTTGCAAATTATTAGGTATCAAATATCATTAAATTTATTTAAACGAATTAAAAGTACCAAAAAACAAAATAAAAAACCGTATTTTAATAAGAATTCATGCAATTTAACTTTGAACTTTTAAAGCTTTTAAGAGTTTTTTTTTAAATCTAGATTCTCTGGATATGATGTAGATTCAGCAGTTTGTATTTGATGAAATGAAGTGAGTGAAAGGAAGTCGGGGGGTTACCTGGTCTCGATCTGCCTGGCGGTCTGCAGCACGAACTCCAGGTCGGTCTCGGCGACGAAGACGATGATGAGCGTGTCGGCCGTCTCGGCCGGGTCCATGGCCTCCACGAGGCTGCGCAGCGTGGCCATGAGGTAGCTCTGCTTGTCGCGGCGCACGGTGGGCACGCCCAGCACCACGGACACGGCGGCGCGGCCGCCCGACAGCAGGTAGGCGGGCCGCACGCTGCGCGGGTCGGCCAGCAGGTGCGGCAGGAAGGAGTACGAGCTCGGCAGGTGCAGCGGCCGCAGGCTCGCCTCGCTCAGCCCGCCGGCTGCTCGGAGCCCTGAGGTAAGGTAAGTCATCCGCTTCAGTAGGTCTCACACATTTCATATTCGCTACCACTATGCTACGCTACGGTGTGGACATAACAGATGGAAAACTATGATTATATGGCCAGGCGACCAGGCGACCAGGTGACAAGATGCTGAGAATTGGCTAAAAGTAATCTCTATAAGACGTGCCAATTGGAATGGACATATTTAGCTTGCGCCACGACAACCTCTCGCAACTGTTGAGGAGCACGAACCGCCGCGCCGCGCCGTGAGCTTTGTTTGGAGCAGTTGAACTGCACCACCTACTACTGAGAACTAGGAAGACGCAGACCGATCCACGATATGAAACTATCCGTGTGAGGATCGGATATGGAAGTGAGATGAGGTGCAATAGACTGATACGATAACAAATTCACTAGTTTTTATGTAATATTGTAACAGGTGTGAGTAAATTTGATTTGGCGCACCCACCGAATAAAGTATTCTTTCGATGAGCGCACCTCATGTTTTGCGAAACTACTCAGCGTTCAGAATAAAACAACTGCTTACGGTTTTTCCTTAGCAGAATGAGAATAATAGTAGATACAAGTCGATACGAGATGGATGCACATTATTTTGTCGACAGTTTGGACGGAAAGGGGCGAAGAACGTTAGTTGACTACTAACTGGGTCTCCCGACTGGACTGGGACGGCTGGGCCTCTAATAATAATGCTGGGCCCTCCCAGGCGCACAGTGAATCGAATGTATGGGGAAAACTCTCAAAAGTCATATCTCCTTTAATTCTCGACCGATTTTCATAAAATAAATTATAATCGGTAAAATTAAATGATTATCTATATATCTACTAAATAAAATGTTTAAAAAATTAAGAATCTACAAAAAATAAGGGTTAAAAATATATGATATTTATACGATAATACTAATGGTCAGATTTTTTTAAAGCGATGAACATAAATATATACACCGTTTCCCACGATGAGACCGCGAAACTCCAGAGGGTGATTATTCATGATATTCTGAGAAAAAAAACTTAAAAAAGTTTTTCAAAAAAACTCAATTCTAATTTCTTAAAAAAATGATTAAAATATGAATAAAAATTCACGCGTGTAATACCGTCCATTTTTGAACTGGCTAACACCACGTGACCTGCACCAATTTCAGATATGAAATTCGAATTTTGAATGTCCGCACAAGGCAAGGCGTTCGGTGACCAGAGCGGACCCCCACTCCTCCCCGCCCACCGCCACCCCGCCACCGCTAGCATTTCAAACAGAAGCCAGTATTACATAGTCGCTTTTTATTAATACTTTTTTTTTAATTAATTATTAAAAATGCCCGGATCAAAAAACTTTATACGGATTTTTTTCTCAGAATACCATGAACAATCACCCTCCGGAGTTTCGCGGTCTCATCGTGGGACACGGTGTATATACAACATTTTTTTAACTGATATTTAAGAAGACAGTAATAAAGAACACATTTTCGTTTTAACATTGCAAGTTTAATTTTATATGCACACTTTTCGACATGTAATCATAATAATAATTTTGAGCAATTTTAAAAACATATTTAACATTGTCCTCCGCATCACATAGCATATTTAAACGAATAAATTTTATTTGTATAATATATAAAAAATGTTTTGTGATTGGCCACATTTCAAAAAAATATTTTTCACTCATTATACGAACAAAACACTTAAAAACTAGTCGCTTTCAGAAGAAATTTCATCGTCACTTAATTCTACATTTGATAAATCTACATTAAAATTAAAACCTATTGGGATGGGCTCTGATTTTTTAAAATACTTTTTTACATCTTCATCATCTAATCTATATTTTTTTTGTATTGTCGTTTTTCTTTGCGATGATATTAGAGGTTCGGAAGTTAAAAGCAAATAGTTCATCAGGTCTCTATTGGAATTAGCTCTTGAAGACTTGCGAGTATGTGATAATCTATTTTTCCTAATTTCTTTGTGTCTCGCTTCTAACGCATCTTCGGAGAGTTGACCAATAGGCAGATCAAAAGACGAAATTATTTCACATCCATGAATTAAAATTTTGTGTACGCTGATAGGCATATTGTACCACTTGTAAAGATTTAAATATTGTTCTCGACTTTCTACCAGCAGATGTTTGAATTCGCACAAATCAATTTCACATCCACTTGCGATCACTCTAAGTATTATTGCAATTTTTTAATTAACCCTATATCGATTCCCGTTATTTCAGAGCTTTGCACTTTGGTCTTTTAAATTATATGACATGGAGATTTTTTCGAAAACGAGTTCCTTGGATTGACTTTTATCTGCATCTATCCAAACTTGCGCGAGATGGATATTTTTCAGTGGCGTACCTTCCCCTAGAAAAAAAAGAATATCTCTGTTGTTCGCAGGTCTTCGCAGACAAACTAAATGAAATCTAAAATCTTACATATATTGTAAATGTAAAATGCTATCCACAAAAAAGGCTATTCGTACATTTTTTTAAAAGCTTAGTCAAAGTTTGAGTTACATAAAATCAATGTGCATTTGTCAGAACTAATTTTAAACCCCAACTATAAAAAAATCTAATAAATATTTTAACATTACATTTTCAATAAAGTAAATACCTTGATCTTTTGAAACCATAGTCGTTTGATAGTAAACAGCTAGTACTTTTCACAATATGACACATACAGTTCGAGCGATAAAAAGTAACTGAATAGGTCATTAAGAAAGCACACCGGTAATTAGGCAGTTCGGGGTAAAATTATTAGCCAATGAACGCCCTTATAATTATTCTTTTGTCATTTTTCTGAGAAATGACTCATTTGCTATACAAAAAAAGTGTGTTAAAGTACCAATACTACACATTTGATTTCTGGACTTTTGATAAGGGGCCGGTTCATAGTGAGGCGGGGGAGGAGACACTTTATACGCGACAGAAAAGTGTACAGTCTGTCAAAAGACACGCTAAATACGTGTATTTTTTAAGCGCGATCATAAATTATGATCGTATTGAATATAGCCAAAAATGTTAATATTATGTTGTTTGTTATCCGTATTATGTTAAACGTTTTTCAGAGCATTCATTATGGCAATATCTAGTTGTAGACGGAAAGCTGTTGAAATGCGATCTCTCAGGCGAATGTGTGGTAAGACTATGTATGATAGGTGTACAAATGTCGAAATTAGAGTGCAAGGCTGAGATAAGCATTATCGACAAAATTAAGAAGGGGCTTTTACGATGGTTTGGTCATGTGGAGCGAATGAGTGAGGAAAGAACGGCTAAAATAAGTTTAAATGCAAGTGTGCCTGGACGTAGAAGCCGAGGAAGGCCGAGAAAGACATGGCATGACCAAGTACGACAAGTACTTGAAAGTGGACATGTGAAAAGTCGGAATAATCGGCGTACGTGCATGAGAAGATGTATGAATGTAGAGGAAGCAAAGGAAGTATGTCAGGACAGAGTGGAATGGCGCTCTATCCTCTCTGCCTACCCCTACGGGGAAATGTTAACGTAAATTGCCAAACGTCGCGCGGACCGTTCAATATTCTACGCAGTTTTCACACAGGTATTCAGTTTTCGCTTCATAAGGGACAGTCTGCAGTGCAAACTGCACAAGAAACTGTACAGTTTTCTGTCCCGTATAAAGTAAAGTGCGCATAACGGACCTTTTGTCGATAGCCTCCGTAAACAGAAAGGAAATATCAGCGCAGCGTGTCACACTCATCGCCCAAACAATGGGAAGCTTCAATCATTTATCGTTTCTCACTAAATTCACTTCTTTACACACACCCTCAATATACCTACATTCATCCTTAGATTCAACGCTTGCGTCACAATAATCAAATCGGCTGATCAATTCAACGATATTTTTAGAAAAGTCATTGGAATATAAAAAGTCCTCTGAATGTTAGTAGGCTATTAGGGAACAAAGCAATAATCACCAATAAATTAATGGCAATATTGGAAAAGATCTCTTTTTCCTCCCCTTTCTTTCGTCAGAGTTCCGTTTCATTACGAGTCCAAGACTTCAAATAACGAATTTTAAAGTGAAATATATTATTTGAAATTTGTTTATTTATTTATATTCGTTTGTTTGTTTATTTATTCAGTTGGAGAAATGTACAGGGGGACATCGCGAGAAGCACAAAACAAAGGAAAATCAATTATAACAAAACATAATCCCCATTTACATACTAAATTAATACCTATGACGGGTTCTGCGCAGTAAGGTGTTTAGGCATTAACTAAAAATATTTTAAGTTGTTTATATTGTAGGCTGGTAAGCGTACCTACATACCTACATACCTACATACCTACATAGGTAAGTGAAATAAATCAATACTTATTTAAATATTAACTATTTATCACGCATTTTACCCGAAGGAAAAAGTATTAAAAAAACTAAATTCAATCAATGTAACAAATTAAATTGACTTAATCGTAAAACAAGTTTAAATAAAAACATTTCAAATCTATTTTTAATTTCTTAAACTTGTCTGAGTTTTCCTTCCGTGGTTTTCCCGCTTCCTGCGGACAAGTTATGTTCCCTTCAGTCCGCATCAGATGTCTCCCACCCGATTCTCATACAAAGGCAAATAATTAGAAGACACAATAAACTTGTCTGAGTTTTCCGTGGTTTTCCCGCTTCCTGCGGACAAGTTATGTTCCCTTCAGTCCGCATCAGATGTCTCCCACCCGATTCTCATACAAAGGCAAATAATTAGAAGACACAATAAACTTGTCTGAGTTTTCCGTGGTTTCCCCCGCTTCCTGCGGACAAGTTATGTTCCCTTCAGTCCGCATCAGATGTCTCCCACCCGATTCTCATACAAAGGCAAATAATTAGAAGACACAATAAACTTGTCTGAGTTTTCCGTGGTTTTTCCCGCTTCCTGCGGACAAGTTATGTTCCCTTCAGTCCGCATCAGATGTCTCCCACCCGATTCTCATACAAAGGCAAATAATTAGAAGACACAATAAACTTGTCTGAGTTTTCCGTGGTTTTTCCGCTTCCTGCGGACAAGTTATGTTCCCTTCAGTCCGCATCAGATGTCTCCCACCCGATTCTCATACAAAGGCAAATAATTAGAAGACACAATAAACTTGTCTGAGTTTTCCGTGGTTTTCCCGCTTCCTGCGGACAAGTTATGTTCCCTTCAGTCCGCATCAGATGTCTCCCACCCGATTCTCATACAAAGGCAAATAATTAGAAGACACAATAAACTTGTCTGAGTTTTCCGTGGTTTTCCCGCTTCCTGCGGACAAGTTATGTTCCCTTCAGTCCGCATCAGATGTCTCCCACCCGATTCTCATACAAAGGCAAATAATTAGAAGACACACAATAAACTTGTCTGAGTTTTCCGTGGTTTTTCCCGCTTCCTGCTGCGGACAAGTTATGTTCCCTTCAGTCCGCATCAGATGTCTCCCACCCGATTCTCATACAAAGGCAAATAATTAGAAGACACAATAAACTTGTCTGAGTTTTCCGTGGTTTTCCCGCTTCCTGCGGACAAGTTATGTTGTCTCAGATGTCTTTTCAAATAATTAGAAGACACAATAAACTTGTCTGAGTTTTTTCCCGCTTCCTGCGGACAAGTTATATTCCCTTCAGTCCGCATCAGATGTCTCCCACCCGATTCTCATACAAAGGCAAATAATTAGAAGACACAATAAACTTGTCTGAGTTTTCCGTGGTTTTCACCCGATTCTCATACAAAGGCAAATAATTAGAAGACACAATAAACTTGTCTGAGTTTTCCGTGGTTTTCCCGCTTCCTGCGGACAAGTTATGTTCCCTTCAGTCCGCATCAGATGTCTCCCACCCGATTCTCATACAAAGGCAAATAATTAGAAGACACAATAAACTTGTCTGAGTTTTCCGTGGTTTTCCCGCTTCCTGCGGACAAGTTATGTTCCCTTCAGTCCGCATCAGATGTCTCCCACCCGATTCTCATACAAAGGCAAATAATTAGAAGACACAATAAACTCGTCTGAGTTTTCCGTGGTTTTCCCGCTTCCTGCGGACAAGTTATGTTCCCTTCAGTCCGCATCAGATGTCTCCCACCCGATTCTCATACAAAGGCAAATAATTAGAAGACACAATAAACTTGTCTGAGTTTTCCGTGGTTTTCCCGCTTCCTGCGGTCTCCCACCCGATTCTCATACAAAGGCAAATAATTCTGAAGACACAGTTATGTTCCCCTTCAGTCCGCATCAGATGTCTCCCACCCGATTCTCATACAAAGGCAAATAATTAGAAGACACAACCCCTTTGAAGTTGAAGTAAATATAAGTCTTGAACATAATAAGCTAGTCAAATAATAATGTAATTTTTCATTTTAATGTAATGCATTCAAAGTAATGCACAGTGTACATTTTAATGCTATTTGGCTGCTAAAATTATCTTTATCAATCACAAAAATAAAAGTAAAATGATGTCGAAAACTAGGAATTCTACCCTAACGCAATTTGCACGTGATTCAGGTATGTCTACTGGTCTCAACTCAGTGAATAGAGTATAGTTTGTTGTATAAACGTGTACCTACCAATTAAACGAAAACAAATATAGTTTGAAATAAAAACACGTAACAAAAGAGTATGAAATTTACCAGTCATATTGTTGAGGAGGGAGCGCACGTGCGGCGGGGGGTCGCCGCGGGGCGGGGCCGGGGGGCGGGGCGCATCCTCCGCCCGGGAGCGGTACACGGCCTCCAGGTACTGCAGCCGGACCTGCAGCTCAGCCAGCCTCTGCACCAGCGCCACCTCGTGGCTCATATCTGGAACGGGACAAGCGGAACTACATTAGCTCGTGGGTCACGTCTGGAACGGGACAGGCGGAACTACATTATCTCGTGGGTCACGTCTAGAACGGGACAGGCGGAACTACATTAGCTCGTGGGTCACGTCTGGAACGGGACAGGCGGAACTACATTATCTCGTGGGTCACGTCTAGAGCGGGACAGGCGGAACTACATTAGCTCGTGGGTCACGTCTGGAACGGGACAGGCGGAACTACATTATCTCGTGGGTCACGTCTAGAACGGGACAGGCGGAACTACATTATCTCGTGGGTCACGTCTGGAACGGGACAGACTGAACTACATTATCTCGTGGGTCACGTCTGGAACGGGACAGACGGAACTACATTATCTCGTGGGTCACGTCTGGAACGGGACAGACGGAACTACATTATCTCGTGGGTCACGTCTGGAACGGGACAGGCGGAACTACATTATCTCGTGGGTCACGTCTGGAACGGGACAGACGGAACTACATTATCTCGTGGGTCACGTCTGGAATGGGACAGGCGGAACTACATTATCTCGTGGGTCACGTCTGGAACGGGACAGGCGGAACTACATTATCTCGTTGGTCACGTCTGGAACGGGACAGACGGAACTACATTATCTCGTGGGTCACGTCTGGAACGGTTATTTTTAATGTTACGGTTATTTTTAATGTTACGGTTATTTTTAACGGTAATCATATTGTTATTTTTAATGCATTCCTCACTGGGGGACCCCGTGCTGAGGAAAGCATTTTACAAGTTACTGTTTTTTTTTATTTTTTGGTCGACATTATTTACAAAAAATATAACAAGTTAAACAATATTTGATATTATTGATATCCCAACAGAGACAGAGAAACTCTGGAAACGAAAAAATTGGAGAGACATCTTCAGGCGTCTTCTAGAGTAAGTAATAAAGCTCGGTAGGGCCTTACCTACATCTAATAAAAGATGATTGCCAAAAAAAATAATGCTTTGCAATCTTTTCAACAGATGACCCAGACAACCCAGCATAGAACAATTCTGTAAAAGTGGAATGACGAAGACGATTTCAATATATATAGTAGTTCCAAAATTTGTCATATATGGTTATCAGATGATGGGCGGAATGGGGAATGTTGTAGTACGTCAAGTGGCTGCTTAACCCAGCCAATGACAGGTCATAAGCCCTGTAAACGCCTAGATAACCCACAGTCGTTTCCAGAGTTTCTCTGTCTCTGTTGGGATATCAATAATATCTGATATCAGCCCAGCATTATTCATGCAAAATGTGCATTCATCGTAAACTTTTTACAATAACACTAAACTTTGAATGATTTCGTTTTTCCTTATAGGTTGTTTGATCATAAGTAAAAGTTGACTTTTACTATGGTTCATTTTACCAACGATTTCGGGTTTTACTATAGTAAATGTACACCTGCGTTGTTTCACTCGCAATTTTACTATAGTAGAATGCAACTACTGATTATTTGGTTCCGAATCTCAGAAATAGAAATTGACACGTTTTGTATATTTTACTGTCTCCCAGACGTCAAACTGGTGAAAAAAGGTATAATTTATGACTCAGACCCAAAGATTATAGGTAGGTAAGGTAGTCTACCTACTCGTAGTAGGTAGAAGTTATGAAGTTGTTTGATCATGAATTTTAGTAAGTTAAAATTCAGAGAGAAAAATAATTGAAGATACTGTTTTTTAATACTGGCAACTAATCAAACAATTTACTGTTTTATGCGAAATCGTCGAGGTTAATACCTATTACAAAGCAGATTTAATATAATATGAGATGAAACATAAATTTTAATCGTACAGTAATTTTTTTTACTATTCATTTTATAAACATTGGTGGAATTAAAGCAGTTATTAATTTTTATAATTTGAAAAACAGATACGTGTCATAAATAAAAAGGCAAGACGCCACACAATACTTTTCAAATATTGATTGTGGCAAAACATTGTGGCAACTCAGAGAAATTCTCAATCAATGTTTTCATTAATAATGATACATTCATTTATGTAAATTTGCAAATAAACCCAATCAGTAGCAGTGTGTTTGCAAATTGCAGTGGAGTATAATCATTATAATCCCAAAAACATCCAAATCCAATCCGCAATCAAAAAATGTCCGCCATCTTGGTAATTTTACTACAGTAATTGATTTACCCGGCAAAAATCTCTAGTCTAATATTTGACAAATGGTTGACGAGTTTCACTACGCAAGGCGAGTAACTACGGGTGAAACCACCCGTTTTGTGAGTTTTTAACTATTACTACAGATCTTCAACTATTACTAGCGATGAAACAACCGGGCCTTAATTATGAACTGATTGACGATCGATGCGAAGCGATGGTTTCATTCTTTCATGAATTCATTGATTCCTCTCACTATTTGTGAGCTCGGTAATTTCTCCCCTAACCTATTGTTCACAAATTCCCCGCCATGCGCCAAGGCGTTTGGTTTCAACTAATTGGAACGATCAACAAAGGAGAACCTATCCCAGTCAAGTCAAGTAAGTCAGATTAGAGATATTATAATGCACACAATATCAATTATACAATCATTATAATATTAGCAACATTTTGAATGTGTACCAATACTTGTAGACAAATTAATCCACATTCGTTTCCAGAGTTTCTCTGTCTCTGTTGGGATATCAATAATAATTATAATATTGAGACAGGTGCGCAACACGTCACCTAGTATATAATAACAAATTTTTTTACACACCATCTGTAATGAATAAGATATGTAATGTTAGGGACCCTAACTAACTAATAAACACACTACGCTCCCAGGCGCATTGAAATATTATCGATCCACTTTCGTACTTCACGGGTTTGATCCTTGAAATGGCATTGAAGCGTAAGACCGATCATCTTCCTTTCAAGATGTGATTATTTCTGCCGCGCGGAAAATAGGTATAGAAGTTGGTTTAGTGGACCCGGAAAGCCATGATATTAGGCCGGAGAAGTAAAGTATCCATTAAAGGTTCATGCTCGTGCTCGTGTCGGGTAGGGTTCGGCCAGGGCCTGTCGCGTGACCGAGGATGCACAGCGCTGCGCCCCCCTAACGATTACCTAATCCGGATCCCCCCCCCCCTCCTCGCCCCCGCCCGCGCCCGGCTGGATTACGTTACCACCGTTCGTTACCTTAGTACACAACAGCTACCATAATCATCATTACCTTACCTACTAATACCTACTTGCTTACTTACTTGCTCGACAAATACTCTAACAAACACGTAACTATATTTATTTCAATCTAAAAACTAAACTATTTAAAAAAAACAATGCTGTCTAAGTAAACTGTAGTTCCTACAATTTGTTATCGGGTACAAAAAATAAAGCCTTAACATCCGTCGGCAGTTTGCGTCAGAACTACGGGACGTGGACCCGACTTGGGAGGATGGCGGCCGATCGCTTGGCTTGGAGGCGGTTTGTGGAATCCATACGCTCCACATGGGAAGCGATACGAAACGATTATGATGATGATGACAGATAGGCAGTTCGCTTGCATTTTCTTCGGAAAAACAAATCAGGGTATTTACATATTATTATGTAAACCTTTGTAAAATATTAGTGAAAAACGTGGCATCAGATAGTGTGATTGTATTTTCACACGCCTTCACAATAAGTCAAGTGGCACTGGTCGGGGGTCGGGGTCGAGTTATACTGCACGAGAGTAGAGAGTAGAGGTAGAGAGTAGAGAGTAGAGGGTAATGCATTCTGCAGGGCGCGGCGGGTGATCAAACTCACCCCTGTGGAAATAATTCTATACAAGCTTCAAGTTGCGATACTGGCGCACTGAATATGTAGACAGGTAGAAATTTATAGTAACATTGTGTCGTAATGATTGCTTTGTAGTACCTTTGTAGTGCCAAGATCTTGCGCTAATTTTCTCAATAGATGGCAGATAGATAGTAATCCGCGTGTGAATACACAGAATATACATGTTTAAAAAATTGGCAATAGTGTGGTTATTAGATTATGGGCGAAAGGGGAATGTTGTCTAACTCTACGCTGCCGCTGGATGGTCTTCGGATAGGTATTGTGATAAGGTACGGCAGGGGACGTATGAAATAGTGTCTGCCAGATAGGATGATAGTGTGAGATGCATACATGCGTTCTGTCCCCTCCCCTCTTTTCCCTAATCCCACCTCCATTGAGACCCTGACCGCGGATGCACGGGTGGATATCTGGGATGGGGGGCCTGGCGAGGCAGTATGCCGGTCTCTACACGGGCGGTAGTAATTACTAATAAATAATGATCGGGGTAGAAACTAACATGACCCTACTACTGTTAATTTGAACCGACTCTGGTTGGTTTGGGTGATGGAAACAATGACAATTATAATACATACGCCGAGACAGTGGTAGAGGCAATGAAAGCATTTGTTCGCGTACATAACGTAAATTCATCCGTATTTTTATCACACTAACAATCTTAGCTTGTTGAAAAAATCGGTAGAGTTGGCTGGACTGAAAACAGTCTAGGGAAAGGGTGGGGCTTTCATTCTAGTGCTGCGAGTCACGGCACGCGGCACGCGGCACCTGACCAGGGCCCGACATAGCAGACTTCTGAGTGCAGAGAATAGATGTCTCAGAAGACGATGTTTTAGATGTGCGGTGCGGTGATCCGACTTTGCAAGGAACACAGAGGACGCAGCAACCCATGGTATCTACTGACATCCGGCGAAGGCGTTTCGGCCACCATATACACTACATATGCCTTCCGAGAGCCTATTTTACGAGGCACAAGATCAGCGTCCCAGGCGTCTACTGCTGACAATTAGTCGGCGGTTTTTCAGCAAATCCTCCACAAGGGAGCGGATATGGAATGTGGACGATGACAGCCACTCAAAATAAAATAAATAAATATTCATGCTTAAAGTACCTTAGTTTTGTAATGTTTATAGCAGAGAAGCGATTATTATTTTATTATATTGCCTCCTTCAAGTGATACTTTGCTTATTGAAATGACCTAACTTTTAAATTAAGAGACAATGTTTCCTCGGCGTTAAGTGATAGCGAATCATAACACTCCAATTACTGGGAATAAGAATGAAGAAAATAACTGACTGGAGAGAGATTGTAAAAAAAGAAAGAGGGTTTTTTATAATGGCGTGATATTTACTCTTACGAATTTAACTTGAGGACAGAGAACCCTAAGTTTTAGGAACAAAATCAGTAAATTTGTTCATCATTATCTTTAATTTATCTCAAAACTTGTTGATATACTGTTTTTTATACGATAGAAATCGCCTTAGGTCCTGTTATTTGAACGTCAGCAAAAAAAGTAAAAAAATCAAAAGTAATAAATAGTTTGAATATTGAAAATTTTTGAAATCTATTTGTTTATTTTCTATAAATATACAGAACGTTCTTCACAGATGTGAAATGAATGAAATGTACACATTTACTTTTGATTTTGAAGTATTGGATATCGATGATCAAATAAAAAGCCGTTAGTAATTTAGTAGTTTAGTTTCATTGTCAACAGGACAGGCAGCAGGCAGCAGGCAGCAGGCAGCAGGCAGCAGGCAGCAGGCAGCAGGCAGCAGGCAGCAGGCAGTAATGGATCGATGCAATGCGCAATGTGCGCGAATCCGCGAATCAGCCTTCAAAGGCTAAATAAAAAAAGAATTTCCTAAGGCGAATATGGAGTTATTTAGAAATTTCGATATGGGTATTGGAGCCTGTTAGGCTTTACAATCTGTTAGGATAAGAATTTAATGAGGTAGCATGATACAAAATAGAATTTTTTTAAATCGCTTTTACCTCGGACTGGTACTGAAGCCGACTGAAGCGTATGACTATTCATCTTACGTTCGTGTAATAAAATGATCGATGTACACTGCACTTGGTGTACCGATGCAGTGCCATGTGTACCATTGGGTACGGATTAGGAAAAGTAGTAGTAGTGTATTATTTAATAGGGAAATATCCTACATTTTTAATTTCCGTATTTTGTTTGTGTAATGAAAAATTTTAAAAATTAAAATTCAAAAGTTTCCCCGTAAAAAAATATTCAAAAACGGGAGCTTATAAAAACGGATTGACCGCAAACGGATGCTTTAAAAAGCACCCGTCTCCCAAGCCCAGAAAAAGGGTCGTACTGAATATATGTATTTGCTTAGAACCAGAGAAGTGGCTATGTACTTTTTTTCTATTTAAGACTCTACTTACATCAAAACTTTGGTTTGAAATGAATAGCATCCTACCATATAATGACCTGCTTTGGAGGGAGATAATGCATCCTAAATTTTAAACATTATTTTACAGACATAATAAAAGACAAAACTTGGTTTGAAATGAATAGATGCATCCTACCATCATATTTGCTTTTGAGGGAGATCGCGATTACGATATTTTAAACATTAATTACAGACATAATAATGATACAAAACTTGGTTTGAAATGAATAGATGCATCCTACCATATAATGACCTGCTTTGGAGGGAGATCGCGATTTACGAATATTTTAAACATTAATTACAGACATAATAATGATACAAAACTTGGTTTGAATGAATAGATGCATCCACCCATATAATGACCTGCTTTTGGAGAGGAGATCGCGATTACGATAATTTTAAACATTTAATTACAGACATAATAAATGATAACAAAACTTGGTTTGAAATGAATAGATGCATCCTACCATATAATGACCTGCTTTGGAGGGAGATCGCGATTACGATATTTTAAACATTAATTACAGACATAATAATGATAACAAAACTTGGTTTGAAATGAATAGATGCATCCTACCATATAATGACCTGCTTTGGAGGGAGATCGCGATTACGATATTTTAAACATTAATTACAGACATAATAATGATAACAAAACTTGGTTTGAAATGAATAGATGCAATCTTACCATATAATGACCTGCTTTGGAGGGAGATCGCGATTACGATATTTTAAACATTAATTACAGACATAATAATGATAACAAAACTTGGTTGAAATGAATAGTTCGCATCCTACCATATTGCCCTGCTTTGGAGGGAGATCGCGATTACATAGATATTTACATACACATTAATTACAGCTTAACATACAATGATAACAAAACTTGTTTGAAATGAATATATCCATCCTACCTGCATATAATGACCTGCTTATGCGGGAGTATCGCTATTACGATATTTTAAACAAGTAATTACGGTCCATAATAATGATAACAAAAATCCCAAAAAAATAATGTTTGTACCTAAGATATAAATCACCATCTAAAAAGGTCCCGTATCCCATTATTATAAACGTAAAACACAAGAGTAAACTGAATCACTACACATTTTAGTGGTATTATAAAAGTAAATTAGGACATTCATAAAATTGTAATTATTAAATGGAAGAATAATAATTGTTTTCTTAGTAAATGTAAATGTTCCAATTCATTTCCCTCGATAGTATTCTGATCTTGGCCAAATGAAAACAGTTCAAATATTGTACACTAGTAGGTTTAATCTGAAAATGAATGATGAGGTAAATGAAATGTAAATGACGTAAAGGTTATCTGTAAACATGTACCTATTTAATTTTTTTAAACCAAAATTGAACGGGTTGAAAACAGGAAAATACTTAGCTACTATTATTTATTTATGTCATCAAGTTTCATCAAAGGAAAGAAGTGTATTTTAACAAACATTTTGAATGTGTACACAATACTATGTAGACAAAATCTGTGAATATACCCATGCTGGGCTAATATCAGATAATAATAACTGAATAATCCACTAATTTGTCTACAAGTATTTGTACACGTTCAAAATGTTGTTAAAAGATTTCCTTGTTAAAATAAAAAGCAAATAAAAATTGGAGAGACCATCTTCGTCTGGCGTACTTCTAGTAAAGTAATTAAATCTGGATGAGCCTTACACCACCTACCCACTAAAGATTGATTGCCAAAAAACTTGCCCAATCTTCTCAACAGATGTCACCGGGGAAAAATTTCTGGCAATGAGATATCACGAACTGTATTTCTATTATTTTCTTCGACTCCGTGTTTGATTGCGAATTATTGTTTAGTAATTGACTGGGAGAATAATGAAATGAATCGAAGGTTTTCAGTCGGAATTCGGGTAGAATGGGGCTTCTGTATTATATGTATTGGAATAGGAGCCGGAAACGCTAAAATTGCAGCTATACAAGATTCCACTTTGTAAAAAGGTAGTATAATATGGAATGCCCCTAGATCTAGATTATAACAGAAGCGCCTGGAACACTCCGTATACGTGTAAAGAGTGGAACGCTATGTACAATGTACTGTACATATACTTGCTGAACCAATATCAATGCAGTGCCTCATGCGCGATTAGGTGCAGGTCGCGGGTAATGGGAAGAAAAATGTTTTTTTATATTTCTTGATATCATTTCAGGATTGTTATGAAATAACAAATATGTAGTTATTTCGTTTATTTATTTAGTTACTTTCAATGTTTATTTCTCATAATTAATTATGAATTGTTAGGAAGAGAAGTCGTTTTCACGAGTGAAATCAATTTAAATGCTGGTTATAAAAAAAAATCTAAATAATTTTTTAAAATCTATAGCTATAAAATCTTTCAAATTACTATAGGCGATAAAAATGTTGTCATACGACGCCGAAGGTTTTTAATGAATACCTCCTCACCTCGAAGTAGGATTTTTTCTTTGTAAACAACTTTTTAAAACATGACATATCATTATAATCTTTCTTTTGTCTTAAAGGCAGAATTCCTTTGTGTCAAAGTAAGACAAAGGGATAGAGACGATAAAATAGGCCGCATCGACCGCTGGAAACTAATTCCCGTTGAATTTTGTTTCGCTAACGACATTATCTTGTTTCGAGTTCTCAACTTAATTATTTACCAAATGGAGCGGAGTTTTTTCAATTTCCCATTAGTACGGTCCTTTGATTAACTCTTCTGATAAGCAGCTGACCGGTTTTCCAAACATAAAACAAATTAAACGAGGGGAAGCTTTCATTGAACAAATATATAAAATATTTCAACCGCGTTATTTAAGGGTTTGACTACGCTCGCTCAAGTGAGTACAAAAGGGTGGCGCTATTTAGGGTACACGGAGAACGAAACGTGTGCATTAAACAATACTTTTATGATAATGTCCGTACGTACGACAGGAGTAACAGTTACGTGATAAGTATATTACTCTTTTATGTAATTCTTCTTCTTCTTTCACCGCGTTCGCTCTTCGCTTCTGTGGAGCATGTGGACATCGCTGTCGCCGGTTCTCTCGCCTCTCTCGCCTCCTCCCACGTTAGAGACGAGACAGAATTCATACATTTGGCGACCGCCGCGCCGACAGGTACAAAATACAATGGAGGATTACAGAGCTGGGATCCTATGCTGGACCAAAAGTAGCAAGCGACACTTCGGAATGACGAGTGACGAGAGACTTTCAGT
The DNA here is from genome assembly GCA_022494985.1 of Micrasema minimum. Lineage (NCBI taxonomy): Eukaryota > Metazoa > Arthropoda > Insecta > Trichoptera > Brachycentridae > Micrasema > Micrasema minimum. The sequence goes on from JAGVSP010001260.1 coordinate 46,067, forward strand.
CCAGCAAAGAGCCCCTGGCCCTGATATAAAAACGGCCATCACGATTTTCCACCGCGCGGACACGGCATTTGGAACATGAAAAATCATCCATTTCCACTATTGCTATGTCATTTTAAAAGAACGACTTTATAATTATCCGTTTTCTAAGTACTACGCACATATTTTAGTTTAAGCACAAAGTACATGTACCTACGTAAAGTTCGTGTAAGAACGTATTTTCATTATTTATGTAAATAGCAAATTAATGAACCCACTTTGCAAAATGATAACCACCGCCAAGTTTCTTATCGTAATAATTTAAAAGAAAAGCCCAAATTAAAATAACGGAACTCAAAAGGAAAACAATAATTATCCACTTTCGAGTTTAGTGGTTCAAGTTTCTGAATAAAAGGGTCACTTTAATGTTTTCTAGCGTATACAGTATGTAACAAAAGTAAGAAAACTAGTACTACACATTATATATCAAATACTTCATAATGTAACTTGTTCACAGGTAGTTCACATTACGAAATTATCCATTCTGAATTCTGACTCAATTTTATCGTATACCATCATAATGCTCAGTCAGTATGAATGAATTAGATAAATATGAACGTTTGGAGTTAGAAATAAAGTAATTCGTGAAAATGGGTTGTTATAGTACCTACCTACTACCTACTACCTACTAGATGTGAATACAGATGTTTATTTTTTAAAACAAGTAGCGACTCAATTTTATCGTATACCATCATAATGCTCAGTCAGTATGAATGAATTAGATAAATATGAACGTTTGGAGTTAGAAATAAAGTAATTCGTGAAAATGGGTTGTTATAGTACCTACCTACTACCTACTACCTACTAGATGTGAATACAGATGTTTATTTTTTAAAACAAGTAGCGACTCAATTTTATCGTATACCATCATAATGCTCAGTCAGTATGAATGAATTAGATAAATATGAACGTTTGGAGTTAGAAATAAAGTAAATCGTGAAAATGGGTTGTTATAGTACCTACCTACTACCTACTACCTACTAGATGTGAATACAGATGTTTATTTTTAAAACAAGTAGCGACTCAATTTTATCGTATACCATCATAATGCTCAGTCAGTATGAATGAATTAGATAAATATGAACATTTGGAGTTAGAAATAAAGTAATTTGTGAAAAAAGGTCGTTATAGTACCTTCCTACTAGCTACTACCTACGTGCAATATTCAGTTTAGGGTGCGTTCAATTATTAATTGAAATTAATTTAGCGAGAGTAATAACAGATAAGCATGGTTAAGGCTCTCAGGAGGCATCGGAGGTTCTCGGCGTCCTGGTCCTCCGCTGTTGACAATTCGTCGGCAGTTTGCCCTGCCAGCTGCGGGACGTGGACTTGACTTGGGAGGATGCACGGGAGCTGGCGGGCGGCCGATCGCTTGGCCTGGAGGCAGTATGCTCCACATAGGGAGCGGATATCATGATGATGAATCATAGATAATATTATTTAACACGTTTTTTTCACAAGACAACAATTTTTTGTAATCAATAAGCACGTGTATGTGATTATGATATGTAAGTATATGTTTTTTATTGTCATTTGTATTTTCATCATCATCACATACCATATCCGCTCCCTATGTGGAGCATATGAAATCAACAAAGTGCCTCCAGGCCAAGCGATCGGCCGCCCGCCAGCTCCCGTGCATACTCCCAAGTCAAGTCCACGTCCCGCAGCTCTGACGCAAACTGCCGACGAATTGTCAATAGTGGACGACCAGGACGCCGAGAACCTGATGCCTTGTAAAATAGGCCAGCATGGTTAAGGCTCTCGGGAGGTACGTACGTAGTATATGGCCTAGCCAGCCGAAACGCCTTCGCCGGATGACAGTAGATACCAAGGGTTGCTGCGTCCGTTGCCTCACCATGGCACCACCTAACCAGGGCCCAAAATAGCAGACTTCTGAGTTTTGAGCGTGGGTGTCTGAGAAGAATTTTAGGTGTGCGAAGGTTAGACTTTGTAAGGAACACAAATTTTTGGTTAATAAAGAGGATTGGTAAATAAAAAGAATTGGTGAACAAAAACGGTGTTATAGTTTCATTTAATTATAAATTCTGTATTGTGGGGGTTATTTGAAGGATTTGGCTGGTGATTGTGAAGCGAAATCCAGAAACGTAGGTTTTGAAAAGCGGTTATTAGTGGTTATTAGTGGTACTCATACATCAAGCCTTCTCCTAATACGAGTAGGTAGATTATGTAGGTACCTACTTATATTGTGTCGCTGCTCGATACCAAAATATTCCAGCAAAAATACAAAATACAAAATTGATAAATAAATGGATAGGTAGATAATTATCATCATACCATCTCCGCTCTTTATAATATAATTGTAATAATAATATTTAGTAACGATAAGCTCGTAATATGAGCTAATAATATAGGCTTGTCGGAGTATGTATTTTTACCTGTAGGTGTAGAAGTTACAGAAGTTCTGGTTGATTATGAGGCACGGCGCGGCGCGGCGGAGTTAAAGCTGAATGACTAACGAGTCGATCAACATGAGGTAATAATGTGTGAAGGAGGGCCACTAGTGCGACTTCCAGAATTTTTAAAGCCAAATCGTGTATTATTTTGTTTTACCGAAATAATGAAGGTTTAGGCAACCTGTAATTTAGGACAACGAAATAAAATTTAAAACAATATTATTTCTTATGTTAAAATCAAAAAACGATTATTTTGGTTCTACGTGATTTTATTATCAAGTTAGTGACAATTGTTTCGCCTTGTAAGGGCAATATCAAACTGTTTGATAATTTGATAAGTTTGATAATGCCCTTACAAGGCGAAACAATTGTCACTAACTTGATAATAAAATCACGTAGAACCAAAAAAAAAAATCGTTTTTTGATTTTAACATAAGATATCATGGAGTTCTACAAAATAAATGCCATATCAATCAATAACAATATTATTTGTTTCTTTATTTACGCCCAAAGGGCATTTTCATCATATATTATAGACATTTCCAGAACAAAGATAAAAAAAGCTATAAATTTAAAAGAAAAACTTTAAAAGAAAATTCTATAAGCTATGCGAATAGGTAAAATCATAAGGGTGGAGTAAAGATAAAAATTATTTAAACATAACTATTTCTAATAGAAAAGGAAAACATTTATAGATAAAACTACGAGCAATGCACATAAATAATCGTGAAGGTTTAACAAAATATTTAAAAATATGTTGTACTTTGTTTTATAAGTATAAATTGTAAGCATGAAGAGATAAAGAAAGCTTATAACATAAACATTACAAAAATTATAAAGATTAAACATAATTTTAATTAATTGCCCCCAATCGTATGCAAATATGCTGACATTTTGTCAACTTTGTTATTATCAATTAACGCCAATGCCTTGTCTGGGGTATAACCTACTGATTTTGATTTAAGTGAGTCTCCAATGATTTTTTTACCCTTAACGCTGTTCTTGGAGTTATTGACGTTCTTTTTCTAAGCGTGTTGAGCAGTTTTTTCTCTAGATTTGTATAAACTAACACAAGCAGCCTGACACAATTCTTCTTTGCTCGATGTAGCAGTCAAAGTACTAATTTTCCTTCTTTAACTCTCTCCAAATATTTTTTTTGGATAACCGCGGGGCTTTACGTCTGTAATGTCTTCAAGAACCTTTTCAGCAGCATCCAAACACAAACCCATAATTAACCACTTTTCATTGCACATAAGGAATTTATTTAACTGTGTGCGACTTTTCTTCCAACCATTTTCAAGTTGCATCACAAAACTTTCAACAACTAAACTATTTTTTTTAGTATCTATAAAGCCAGGAAATAACGTTTTTATGTAATTCTTAAGCACAGGTAACAACTTTTTAAACGAAAAATAGTATTTTCGGTAGATAATCCATATTGCAAAAAGTGAACGCCTAGAAATTGCTCGTGAGGAACCTGAAAGAAAAAAAATATATCTTCAAAAGTGCACCCAAGTGGCAGGTTTAAAAGTTTTAAAAAAGTTACAAAACTTAGTTCTGTTTACATTTTTTTTCCGAACCTTCAAAAGTTTTTATTGAATAAAAAAGTATTCAAAAAATTCGCTTTGTATAAAAACAATTAAATCACGTATGAATAATAACAATAAAATTAAAATGTATTTATAAGATCATACCTTGAGTTAATGAATCCCTTAGAAAATTATTTCAAAATAATTAGTGGGCGAAAACTACGTGTGTCTAATTACGCTGCACAAATTATACTCAATCGCATACGGCATCGTTGCTCTACAGGAGGGTTGAGTTTACAACGTTGCCAAATCTGATAGGATGTTTTATAACTTATTTTGGGTATGCAGTTTTGTTAATTGATTAGTAAGTTATCAATTATTATAGCAACCAATTATATTCGTGCTCTGTCAAAACCAGCTTTTTGGCCAGCTAAATTTGAATTCGGACCTTTGTGCGGTGTGCGCTGTATCCCCCGCTCTAGCTAATTACATCGCCAATGTTCATTCCGCTATTTATATACATAACAGTAAACATTCACACACTCACAACGCACGTGTCGGAATATTATCTGAAATACCTTCAGCACAAATTACAATATATGGCATATATGTATATCCTGGATTGCTAAGGACATGCCCCATGCCCCATGCCCCCCTGCTACGTACATAAAACCTCATTAAAATAGGAATTGAAGCTTTTAATCGACAGAAAATATTCTAACTAATCAAATTTAAAAAGTGCCTTAAAGTCGGTCGTATCTAAAAAGTGCTTATCAAAAGAGGCTAAATTGGCAGTTCATAATGGAGTTCTGGTACGAACCCTTATATGGAAGTTGTTATATGGAAGCGAAGTATGGAGTTGGAAAAAGAAGGACGAAAGTAGATTAAATGCAGTTGAAATGCGATCTCTCAGGCGAATGTGTGGTAAAACTATGTATGATAGGCGCACTAATGTTGAAATTAGAGGCTGAGATAAGCATTATCGACAAAATTAGGAAAGGTCTTTTACGATGGTTCGGTCATGTACATAGAGCGAATGGATGATGAAAGAACGGCTAAAAAAATATATGATGCGACTGTGCCTGGATGTAGAAGTCGAGGACGGCCGAGAAGTAAAACAAGTGCTTGAAGTGTGGGCAGTAAGAAAGACGGACGATGCTAGAAGTGCGACGAGGCGGCCGAGAAAGAGATGGCATGATCAAGTAAAAACAAGTGCTTGAAAGTGGGCATGTAAGAAGACGGAATAATCGAAGTGCGTGCATGAGAAGATGTATGAATGTGGATGGAAGCAAGAGAAGTATGCCAGGACAGAGTGGTGTGGCGTTCTTATCGTCTCTGCCTACACCTTCGGAGAAATGGCGTGATGGTTAGTTTTACTTAGTTAATCATACGGAATATATTCTATATCTTTTCTATACATTAAGGAAAATATAATCTCTACAGAGATGAAGAAGATATATTACAACATGTTGGATGTGTTTAAATACAAATCTGGGTTTATCCCATGACGGAATATATATTAAACTTTAACTTTAACATTAAGGAAAAATACAAATCTGGGTTTATCCCATGACGGGAGTAGGTATATACTTTAACTTTACAAAACATTAAGACTTTTCTGGGTTTTAGGTATATATTTCTAACTTTTTAACATTAAGGGAAAATACAAATCTGGGTTTATCCCATGACGGGAGTAGGTATATATTTCTAACTTTTTAACATTAAGGGAAAATACAAATCTGGGTTTATCCCATGACGGGAGTAGGTATATATTTCTAACTTTTTAACATTAAGGGAAAATACAAATCTGGGTTTATCCCATGACGGGAGTAGGTATATATTTCTAACTTTTTTAACATTAAGGGAAAATACAAATCTGGGTTTAACCCATGACGGGAGTAGGTATATATTTCTAACTTTTTAACATTAAGGGAAAATACAAATCTGGGTTTATCCCATGACGGGAGTAGGTATATATTTCTAACTTTTTAACATTAAGGGAAAATACAAACAAATCTGGGAGTATCCCATGACGGGATTAAGGGAAAATACATAACTGGGTTTATCCCATGACGGGAGTAACTTTTTTTTAACATTAAGGGAAAATACAAATCTGGGTTTATCCCATGACGGGAGTAGGTATATATTTCTAACTTTTTAACATTAAGGGAAAATACAAATCTGGGTTTATCCCATGACGGGAGTAGGTATATATATTTCTAACTTTTTAACATTAAGGGAAAAATACAAATCTGGGTTTATCCCATGACGGGAGTAGGTATATATTTCTAACTTTTTAACATTAAGGGAAAATACAAATCTGGGTTTATCCCATGACGGGAGTAGGTATATATTTCTAACTTTTTAACATTAAGGGAAAATACAAATCTGGGTTTATCCCATGACGGGAGTAGGTATATATTTCTAACTTTTTAACATTAAGGGAAAATACAAATCTGGGTTTATCCCATGACGGGAGTAGGTATATATTTCTAACTTTTTAACATTAAGGGAAAATACAAATCTGGGTTTATCCCATGACGGGAGTAGGTATATATTTCTAACTTTTTAACATTAAGGGAAAATACAAATCTGGGTTTATCCCATGACGGGAGTAGGTATATATTTCTAACTTTTTAACATTAAGGGAAAATACAAATCTGGGTTTATCCCATGACGGGAGTAGGTATATATTTCTAACTTTTTAACATTAAGGGAAAATACAAATCTGGGTTTTATCCCCATGACGGGAGTAGGTATATATTTCTAACTTTTTAACATTAAGGGAAAATACAAATCTGGGTTTATCCCATGACGGGAGTAGGTATATATTTCTAACTTTTTAACATTAAGGGAAAATACAAATCTGGGTTTATCCCATGACGGGAGTAGGTATATATTTCTAACTTTTTAACATTAAGGGAAAATACAAATCTGGGTTTATCCCATGACGGGAGTAGGTATATATTTCTAACTTTTTAACATTAAGGGAAAATACAAATCTGGGTTTATCCCATGACGGGAGTAGGTATATATTTCTAACTTTTTTAACATTAGGGAAAAATACAAATCTGGGTTTATCCCATGACGGGGTAGGTATATATTTCTAACTTTTTAACATTAAGGGAAAATACAAATCTGGGTTTATCCCATGACGGAGTAGGTATATATTTCTAACTTTTTAACATTAAGGGAAAATACAAATCTGGGTTTATCCCATGACGGGAGTAGGTATATATTTCTAACTTTTTAACATTAAAGGAAAATACAAATCTGGGTTTATCCCATGACGGGAGTAGGTATATATTTCTAACTTTTTAACATTAAAGGGAAAATACAAATCTGGTTTATCCCATGACGGGAGTAGGTATATATTTCTAACTTTTTAACATTAAGGGAAAAATACAAATCTGGGTTTAACCCATGACGGGTAGTAGGTATATATTTCTAACTTTTTTAACATTAAGGGAAAATACAAATCAGGTTTATCCCATGACGGGAGTAGGTATATATTTCTAACTTTTTAACATTAAGGGAAAATACAAATCTGGGTTTATCCCATGACGGGAGTAGGTATATATTTCTTACTTTTTAACATTAAGGGGAAAAATACAAATCTGGGTTAATCCCATGACGGGAGTAGGTATATATTTCTAACTTATTAACATTAAGGGAAAATACAAATCTGGGTTTATCCCATGACGGGAGTAGGTATATATTTCTAACTTTTTTAACATTAAGGGAAAATACAAATCTGGGTTTATCCCATGACGGGAGTAGGTATATATTTCTAACTTTTTAACATTAAGGAAAATACAAATCTGGGTTTATCCCATGACGGGAGTAGGTATATATTTCTAACTTATTAACATTAAGGGAAAATACAAATCTGGGTTTATCCCATGACGGGAGTAGGTATATATTTCAATCTTATTAACACTAAGGGAAAATAAAAAATAAACTTTGAAGCTTTCGGAGCGTTTGCTTTTTTTATTTGTTCAAAGAAAATTAGTCGAAACGTTTATTTCGTTATAAAGGAAGAATTACATTTCAATTATCCTTTCCAATGACTTGATTTTCTTGAATCACTACGAATTTTACCTATTAACATTATCAAAGATTTTTCTGTGAAATAAACCAAAATTCTTCTATTTATAGATATACCTATTATATGTTTTTCGTAATGCTTAATAAAACTAGTTCTGCTGGGTGCGGATAAGGGAAAGTGGTAGTAGTAGTACCTAGCTTTTTCCACTGCCTCTTCTATTTATAGATATACCTATTATATGTTTTAAATCATTTTAATAAAAAAGTAACTTTATTATAAAACAAAACACTTTGTAATTATTCACCACACGCGAGTTTTTTTAGATATTTTTATACATTTTATAGTAATACATATTAGGGACTAATTAAGTTGGGCGGAAGAAAGAGTGCGGAAGGGGTGGGGGGGGGGGGGGGTAGAAATGAAGCTGAGTTTATTGGAAATATTGAAAGCAGAGGCGAGGCGAGGAATATGTGATTATCAATAATTTTTGGAACTTAAATTTTTAATAACTTATTTCTTTCTTAATAAATTTAACATGTCGTCACAAAAAGTAAATGCCAGAACAATTTTAACAAGTAACTGTGGAAAAGAGGAAAGGATAGGAAAAGATCTATATAACGTCTCTTACAATATCGAGAAAAATATTTTTATTCTAGGGTGATAACGCAAGTTTCAGATAATGTGATGTTATCCAACTTATACTTTACCCAGCCAATGAAAGGTCATAAGCCCTGTAAACGCCTAGATATCCATACTCCCTTCCAAGCTTCTCGTCTCAGTTGAGATGACAAATTGTGATATTATTCATATCAACAATACTTTATTTACACAAACACGCAATATTGCTAATTAATGGGCCACGCTCCAATATTTTTATTTTCCGTAATTTTTTTTGTATGAATAGTAATGATTTTTTGAAAATTTTCTGTGAAATATAAAAAAAAATAAAATTCAAAGGATTCCTCGTAAAAGAATATTAAAAAAACGGAGCTTATAAAAAACAGGGCAAATTTTAGGTAAAATGGCACTTTCCGGTGATAACGTTCATAAATCAATACAATACAATAAATAGTTTGATCAACTAAGTGTCAGCTAAACAAACTGTTTCCTTGAAAAATTGACAGTTAACTAACTTCAGACTTATTACGTGTAGAATGACATTCTAAAATAATTTTGCATTTATGAACATAGGTTATGTTTACCAAATTATGACAGATGTAAAAGAACTTTCCCCCACTATAATCATAAAAATGAACGTTTGTATGAAAATTTATGCAGTTTGTATCGTTTTTTTAGAAATATTATCGTAGTGGTTACGTTGTATAAAGCTATTTCCTGTTTTATGGGATTCACGGCGGAGGGATGCTTTAAAAGCACCCGTCTCCTAAGCGCACAAAAAGAGTCGTACTTAATATATAAATGATGCGTAGAACCAGAGAAGTATCTATGTACTTTTTTGCTGTTTTAGGCGCTACTTACATCAAAACTTGGTTAAAATGCCTCGAAATTTTATAGACGCATAATACCTAAATAACGACCCGTTTTGGCGGGAAAATCGCGATTACGGTATTTTAAAAAATTAATTACGGACATAATATGAATTTAAAAAATAAAATAAATTTTTTTTTCATACATTTAATATATAAATCACCATCTAAAAAAAAAAATTAAAAAAAATTGTCCCCTGGCCCATTATTTATCTACAAAGGATGTTCGTCAATTAATCTTATGGTGTAGAGTCGCTATTGCGGAAATTTTAAAAACGTGAATACCTACTAAGAAACTCAAGATTAAATTATATAAGAGTGTATTCTATACCTGCAATTAACAATATATACAAATTTATGTGAAGATTAGATATCTGACAGCCAGATTATTCATATAATACCTACTTGGTTTTAAAACGATCGTTCATTCGGTTCATTATCTAAAGAATTATGATCTAAAACACCTTCGATTGCAATCGTCAACGCGCTTTGCAGCTATTATATATATATGTGACTAGGTATCATCATCATCATCATACCATATCCGCTCCCTATGTGGAGCATACTGGCTCCAGGCCAAGCGATCGGCCGCGCCGCCCGCCAGCTCCCGTGCATCCTCCCAAGTCAAGTCCACGTCCCGCAGCTCGCAGCGCAAACTGCCGACGAATAGTCAACAGTGGACGACGAGGACGCCGCGGCCGAGAGCCTGACGCCTTGTAAAATAGGCAAGCATGGTGGCGGCTCTCGGGAGGCATACGTTGTATACGGCCTAGCCAGCCGAAACGCCTTCGCCGTGACTAGGTACCTATATTGAATTATATTCAGTGTGACTTCAGGAATAAAAACAGTTTATATTCCTCTCTATCCTGTTTATCTTGAATGCATTCTATTCAACTATGTGATTAGGGATAAACTTAATGCACTAATATATTTCAAATAAATGTTAGCTGAAGCTACGCAGTACGTAGGCCGCATTGTATCCGGCTCCCGATACCCAAACAAAACACATATCATATATCTAGACAAACACAAGGAACAATATTTTACTTGAAATTTCTACAGAGCTTCGCTAAAATACATATTTCATATCATACGTACATTTTATTTTCATATGTTTACACTAATACTTTAGGCTTATATTATTATTTTTTGTTACAGTTAAGGATTGGAACATCTGTGGATTTTTACCTTATTCTCGTAATTCAATTAGTTTTGATCTCTATGTGTGTATATAAAATATAAAAATGTAAAAGCTCTATGGGCGTTAAAACAATAAAAATTAAAAATATTTAAAAAAAAAAAATACACCTAAAGAATCTAGTTTGATTGAAATATATTACATTTTTCGTTATTTGCTGAATCAGATAGTGGATTCCGATTATTTGGAGGCAAGTTATATAAATATCATAAATATATATAATTGTTCAGTAATATAAATATTTGAAGATTCTGAAGATATTCCTATTGCGATCATCAACAATTTAGAGTTCGTTAAGAAAGATATTATTTATAGGTGGTATTATCACAAAACAATCGTACAGAACCCGTAGCGGAATAAATACAACAATAGAAATGTATCGGAGACGGAATTTATTTCACGACAATTCATCATTGAATACATCACGCCTACTTCCTTTCTTATTGAATCTCATACCTACCTTCCAATACGAGCACTGCACTTGAACGATTGGATCCGACGCCAGACAAAGGTCTGCGACGTTGTGGAGCTAATTGCTTGGTTGAAGTGGAAAATGGCCGGTCACATAGCCAGAATGACGGACGACAGGTGGACGAAACGCGTTCTGGTGTGGAGACCGACAAACCAGAGTCCTCAAGGATGAGATGGGTGGACGGCATCAGGAAGTCTGCTGGAAGACAGTGGATGGGGGCTGCGCAGGATCGGGAGGAGTGGAGACGGCAGGGGGAGGCCTATGTCCAGCAGTGGACCTGTGTACTGATTACTGATGCAGTTCCCTATTCACCAATGGGTGCGGATAAGGGGGAATAGTAGTAGTAGATGAAGAAATGAAGACTTGAAAATATATGATGATATAAAAAAAAATGATATATCTTTCAGAGTAGCAAAAATGAACATGACATGTTTGTAGGTTCATCTTCTTTCGCCCTGTTCATTCCTACGTGGAGCATTATGACATCACCAGATATATCCTGGATCGCTACGTACATACGTGAACAGGTAAATTGTGCATGTGTAAACTTTACATTACCAAGTTGGTAAGTCTCGGATGAAAGTCTCTCTGTGAGAATCTTGCGAAAGATTTTTGCGGATGTAATTTCCGCTAGAGGGTAAATTTAATATCATGGCTTAACAAACTTTTCATTTCCTTAATGTTTACGCTGGGATTCAAAGCTTTCAGAATAATTACCATAACACTGAGAGAAAATATCATCACAGGTCCCAGCGACATTTTTCTAAAAAGCAAAGAAAATTACGTAAACAATTATACATAAGTACTGTTTTATAGAAGTGTTACACTAGTGCAAAAATACTTGGAATCATATTTTGTTTTTTAAAGATGTGCTATGTACATAGACATGAATGAGGTGTTATCTTCTCTGAGAAGATATATAGACCACGATCAGACCAGAAAGAGAATTTCTCAATACGATTTGGAGCACAAGAAGGATTGCGGAGAAATAGGTTTTTAACATACGGAATACTATTCCAATAGACGCCACGATGTTGTGTCGCGTCTAGATTACTGCAATGGAATTTTTACCAACATTCCGAAATACCAAACGGATAAACTACAGTCCGTATTTAATGCAGCAGCAAGGCTTATAACGGGGGTTTAAAATATTTCTCACATCTCACATCTCCGAGAATTGCACTGCCTTAAATGTCCAGAGAGAATTCAGTTTAAGCTCTGCTAGACTGTAAAGATGGCCCCTACACATTTATCAGACCTTTGCATTGCAGAGAACAGAGACCCTAGACAGTCAACTCTAATATCAGCCAGAGCCTCGATTCAGCCAGAGGAAGACTTAGTGAACCCCAGCGAAGTCCAAACACCAAGTTTGGCGATCGCGCTTTTGCCGCGGCCGGCCGCTCTGCCTGGAACCGCTCTGCCTGCCTTCACACGTACGTACCATTCAGAGCCCCAGTCAATATAGATCTCAATTAAAAACGCATATTTTTTAAATCTCACATCAAAATTCCCAGGATGCGTAATTAGTCTACTGCTAGGAGCTTAGGGTAAACAATATTTAATTGTACAGCGCCTTTGAGGTGACAAAAATGGCGCTATATAACTAACTAACTAACATGGAACGCGGCGAAAAACAGAAGGTAAATATATAGAGAAGAGAGCGCGAAATGTGTACGGAGACAGGACCAGGGCATGCAAAATCCCACGTATCTTAAACAGACTTCCCGAATAAAAAAAATACTAGATGAAGAAAAAAAAAAGAAGACGTAAGAAGTGTTTAAAAAATATCTAGTGAACCTCATTTTTCAAATTTTATAATTATGTATAATATGTATATTCATTTATTTTTATTATTTCAAAATGTAATAGAGAGCAAATCCCTGCAATAGAAAAAAATAATTTAATAAAAATAAAAAAAATTACAAAAACTAACTAACTAACCATCACGCCATTTCCCCGTAGGAGTAGGCAGAGAGGATGGAACGCCAAAACCACTCTGTCCTGACATAATTCCTTTGCTTCCTCTACATTTATACATCTTCTCATGCACATACGTCGATTATTCCGACCTTTCACATGTTCACTCTCAAGTACTTGGTCATGCCATATCATTCTCGGCCTTCCTCGGCTTCTACATCCAGGCACACTTGCATTTAAACTTCTTTTAGCCGTTCTTTCCTCACTCATTCGCTCCACATGACAAAACCATCGTAAAAGCCCCTTCTTAATTTTGTAGATAATGCTTATCTCAGCCTTGCACTCTGCTCTAATTTCGACATTTGTACACCTATCATACATAGTCTTACCACACATTCGCCTGAGAGATCGCATTTCAACAGCATTCAGTCTGCTTTCATCCTTATTTTCCAACACCATTCACTACCATACATAAGGGTTGGTACCAGAACTCCGTTGTGTACTGCCAATTTTGTACTGCTATATAAGTAAGTTAGCCGATTATTATTATTATTATTATATTACTACTACTACTCTCCCTTATTCGCACCTGATGGTACATGCGGCACTGCATTGATACAAGTGCAGTGAATCTTGATCATCTGTTACATGAAGGTAAGACGATCAGTCTTACGTAATGAATACAGTTACATTTATTAAATTTTACTTTCTATTTTCCTAGCTGGTAGCAATGAAGATTGTCGACCTTTTACATTACATTTTTATGAAAGAAAGTGTGTTTCAAACCCAACTGTCGACAGCTAGTGTCTTCATAATATTTATACTCAGGCGATTCAGAACGGAAGACGTGTCAGCCTGCGATAAAGTCGGAGCGCTACACAAGTTTAGTATCCTTAAAGGACTCTACTATAGTCAAAACTAATACTGGGAGGGGAAATTTATCATTTACCAATAATCGTCTTCAAAGTCACTTTTCCGCTCTTTGAAAAGGGTACTCCGTACTGTAAAAACGGAACAAGGAACATCTGCCACCTGCGCCTGCGTCCCGTAAACAAAGGAAAAGGCAATTATTTAGAATTGTTGTTACTACCACTAGGTATACATGTACCTACCTAGTACCTGGGTGTAGGGTGTAGGTATTTCGACTTCTTCTCAACGTTTATCTTGGTTTCAAACACCTGCCACGCGATTAATTTGTGATTACGATGAAAAAAATATCACGTTTTTGACGTGTGATAAATAATCAAGGATTTATTAATTGATTATGAACTAACCATTTTCCAAAGCGGTGGGCAGAGAGGATACAACGACACACTACTCTGTCCCGGCATATATACTTCTCTTGCTTACTCCACATACATACATCTTCTCATGCACGCACGCCGATTATTCCGACTTTTCACATGAACATTTTCAAGTATTTGATCATGCCTTGTCTTTCTCGGCCTTCCTCGACTTCTACAAACAGACACACTCGCTTCATAGATTCTTTTACTTTATTACTATTACTATTACTATTGTTTTGCTTTCAGTTTGTAAAAAAAGCCTCGTTTAATAAAAAAATGTGTAGTTTTTGAAAAAAAAAGCAATTTTCAATGACAGCTAAGCGTTTTTCCATTTTTAATTACATATAAAGTAGGTTGATTCTGGACCAAAAAAAACGTAAATTATAAAATATTTAGAATTCATACATACTATGGTTATTTTTCATGTCCGCCTTGTAGCATAGTGGTAGCGCATTTAGATACTGCGCATGAGGTCACGGGTTCGATTCCCGCAAATAAACATCGAATATTTATTTACATGTGATTTTGATATTAATATTTCATGTGTGATACCTCGGACTGGTACTGACGCGTATGACTGATCATCTTACCTTCATGTAATATAATTATCAATTTAAACTGCACTTGTTGTAGCGATGCAGTGCCCTATGCACCATTGGGTGCGGGAAGGGAAAGTAGTACCTAGTAGGTTATTTTTTAATCTTTCGGATATGTTTATTTCGATTGTAATGCGCACTTTATACGGAACCAAAAACTGTACAGTTTCTTGTTCAGAAAACTGTACAGTCTGTCACAAGACAAGAAAAATATGTATATTCTTTAAGCGCGATCGTAAGTTACTATCGTATGTCTGCACACAGGAAATTAATAATAACGCAAATATGTTATTGGTTTTTTACGTTTTTAAAAGCATTCAATGAATCGATATCTACTTAAACGTTTACATAAACATGTCAGGTCAGCCAAGCGTCACGCCGACCATTCAATATTCCATATAGTTTTCGCTTTATACTGGACAGTTTGCAAACTGCACAGTTTTCTGTCCCGCATAAGGTGTGCTTAAGATTGTAGATCTTTGTAAAATATGATGTGTAATCGCTACCTGTGCCGAAATCAACTGATACGGAGTTCGATATCGATTGAATAAATTTCCCTTCCTGATGAGACTTCCCTTTGTTGTAGGTAACTAATTTCGTACGGGTTGAGTTAGGGGTAGGGTACGGTATTAATATACTTTTACTTCAAGGTACTCCACTGATACCTACTTCTCTTGAAAGGTTAACCCTCAATAATAGGGGCGTAACACGAGACAACCCCCAATTTTATACTTAAAAAGAAACATTTCCGTTCTCATGATATACCTCCTAAATATTTCAATCTCGAGGCTACTTGTAAATAGCAGGAAATACGTTTCAGAAATAATACCCACATAGCACAGGTAATGCACAATCGTATCGCCAGGATTATGCCGCCACTGCCACTGCCACTGTAGTGGTCCTGGCAGTAAAGTGCTACGAGGCGAACACACGGCTATGCTATAGGCAAACACATTATAATTCGCTGACCGCTTTGTCTTACACTATTGCTGCAAGCGCACAAAGGCTGCCTTCTTCGGCTATTCTGAATATGTTACTCTTGTTTTCCCATTCAATGTGGCAACATACTATATTAGCTTCCAACGTAAGTATGAGAATACAAACTCTGTTCGCTAATGTACAAAGCCATGCATGATGCCGCTTCAGACTATTTCAAAGGTATTCCAGATAAACTAGCTGAAAGACGTCTCACACTTCGATCAGCTACATCTACAGCTATAGGCAGGGTTTTAGTACCGACCCGCAATCAGCGCACCAAAATTTGGGGAGCGCGCTTTTGCGGATGCGGGGCCCTGTGGCTTGGAATGCTCTCCCACCGGAAGTGCACAACTGTGAGAGTAAAGTGATGTTTTGAAAGAAACTTAAGACCCATTTGTTCTACTCAGAAATTTTCTTAGTTTTCAGAAGTTTTCATTCACTTTAAATTTCCCATTTAATTCAATATTTGATGCGGCCTTGAGGTATATTTATACGAAAACGGCGCTATATAAATTATCCGCAATAATAATAATAATAAGTATGATGGCGGAAATATAACTTAAATAATAATATTTGGGCCTTTCGTTATGTATGAACGAAGTCTTCTGCTGAAACAGGGCGTTGCACTAGCGAGAATCTTCAGTAAGTATTAAATAACGTGCAGAAAATGCTTTTTCCTTTCTGATAATGGAATGCTGCTTGGAAAAATGGTTGAGGATATTAAATCGATTTCCTGAAATTCCTGCTCTTTGGCCATATAATATGTCGCCTTTTAAGATCTTGCCACAAGAATATATTATTCTTCTTAAAGAATATTTTAATTCTTGGTCTGAGCAAGGAATACTTCATTAGTAAATATGTAGCAACACAAACATAATAATATGTAAATATTTGATTTATTTCGTAATTGGAAGTGGGTATGACATTTTTAACGACAAGTTCTATGATTATTTTCATGCATCCTGTTTTGAAACAAATTTACAATATGTTAAAAAATGTAATGATATGTTGTTGTTATTAAAAAGAAATAAAAAATAGAATAGAAAAGTAGCGATGATTAGATACCTAGTACCGAGAACACAAAGGATACGGCGTAATTTAGATGACAGCAAATGTATTTTTTGTACATCATAAAAATTAATTTTGTTATTATTGTGTGGAACAATCAGTTGATGATAAGTGCGACAGTGTGGATTTAAATTAGGAAGAAGGTTTTCATAAATTGATTTATTCATTACATATTATGTATTCTGGATATGTTTTAATGCGTTCACAAACAACCTAATATAGTATATTTGTAATGTTCGGTGAACGCAGCGGGGTTTTTACAGTAACAAACTATAATTCAAATTTTTACTAAAACCCAATAGGTTTTAATGCCATGATAAGATATATTATAAACATAGCGAAATATAATTTCAGGAATAAAAATTATTTATCAAACAAACATTGATTTGATGGAATTTGAAAAACGTGCACTTTCAATTACGAGGGATTATGGCTAAATGTTTGATCATCATTTGAATAATAAATCTTTGATAATGCTTATCTCAGCATTGCATTCTGCTC
>JAGVSP010001261.1:0-78819 GCA_022494985.1 Micrasema minimum
AACGTAATTATTTCTATTAATAACAAAAATTTCATAAAACTGTGAAAAAAATTGTTTCAGGTGCAAATGGGTTAAAGCAGGTATTATTGCCTAATAAATAAATATCTACTTTTACTACTTTACGTTTTCGCACCCAATGGTGCATAGGGCATTGCATTGATCTACCTAGTGCAGTGAGTCATGACTATTTTTTACATGAAAGCAAGATTATCAGTCTTACGCTTCAGCGCCAGTTAAAGGCACATAATATGAATACAGATGGACAAAACGCATTCTGGTGTGGAGACCGAGGAACCAGAGGCCTCAAGGACGTCTACCGATGAGATGGGTGGACGACATCAGAAGTCTGCTGGAAGACAGTGGAGGGCGCTGCTTTAGTAAATCCAGAGTCTGATCAGTCTTACGCTTCATTACCAGTTCAGAAATGTTTTACTAAAATTAACATTGTTAATTACTAGATATTAGTATATGAAAACGGTAATTGGAGCCGTTATTTATAAGCAAATTTCATTTAAGAGTTTCACGGAACGTTCCAAAATGATTTGATAACAAGGGAGGGAAAAGGTGTTCATCTGGAATTTAGAAAAATGAGTTCGTTGTTGATCTAATGAGGTTCTTGTTGTGAGAGCATGTGCTAACATCATTTTCATTTTCAAGATGGATTGACGAGTTTTGTTGATGTTTGGAAGAGAAGTTTTCTACGCATGGCCTTAAGGAGGCTTGAAGCAACATTAAAACGACACACTTAAAATTTTATTTGGATAAAATACTTAAAAGTAACTGTTGTTTTCGCGAATATTTTGGGGAGTATTTTTTTTTAAAATTAATAATAGACTTGATTTCAAATCATATTTCATGATTTATTTATTTTGCATAAAAATCATAACAGGCTAAGGGGCTAATTGCTGAATAATACACCGTGTAACAAAACTCGACGTACAAACGGGAAATCAGTTAATTATATTTGGAGTTGATTTGGTAGATAATTTTTTCTAAGTGTCCCATAGTTTTCGAGAAAATAAGGTAAGAAATTGAGGGTCCTGGCCGCCTCCAAGAAACGTCTCCACTCGCGTTTTTCGCCACTTCCCTCCAAAAAATTCTTATTTTTATCAAATATAGCCTAGTTAGTCAAATTAATACTATCTATACAGAATTTTTAGAAAATTTAAATTGATTATTTATTCACATATGAACGACGTAAAAGGCTTTATTTAGCAAATTAATGATTTTTTTATTTAGGCTCCACCGTATTTAGGTGCTACAAAGCTGTCCTTTTAGGTGGTATAAACACTCTGAAAATTATTACATTTTCGAATACTTCAAACTATTATCTAGAGAAATAGCTTCATAGATTTAAAAAAAAAATGCATCCTTTGGAGAGAAAAAATTTTGAGAAGCCCTCATATTTTTGGCATTTTTTCAATTACCAGAACCACTAGAGGTGACAGAAAAAAACGCAATTAGTAATTAAAGAAAACATCAAATTCTAAGGAATTAGGGTGCCAGTTTTTATTTTTTTCTTATTTTCCTGAAAAAATATAAAAAACCTATTTAGCAGCCACATTTTGTGTACGCTCTTCACGTGATCCTATGTTATAACGATAAAGCAAAACACGTAAAATTTTCAGTTTTGATGCGTTTCCTTTATCAATAGGTAATATTAAGCAAACAGACTGTCTCTTAAGAGGTCTCAATTTCAGTGATTTTTTCATTAAAAGCTTAACTAATTGGGTTGGTCCTGAGTCCTGGATAAAATGTCAGGATTAAGCCTTAGAAGACACCCCAAAGAGTATAACTCGTACAAGGATTTCGATTAGCCGAGTCCATCCACCCCTACCAAAGAGATTAGAACCAGATTAGAATTAGGCTCTCGAAGGGCCTTGAGTTTTCAAGGAGGCTGTTGCCTAACATTCAACTCTAACTACTCGCTTAATTAGACTTAAGTACGTTTCTCAAATTAATGCCCGGAATTCTCACGGTGTTAATAATTTAACAGTTGTTCAAGAAATCCGCTGATTTTACTACGAAGGTTGATTTTTATCTTTTATGCTTTATATTACAGCTTGAGCGGAATATATTATAGCGATGGATCACATATCCACATTTTTAAATAAAGCAAAAACTAGAGGCAAGTATTTAGTTTTGTAATTTTGTATGTATTTTTTTACTGAGAATGCAATGACACCAGAAATTGGTTTTGTGAAAATCGCATACTAGGTATTTCACATACAATAGTGGTTGAAAATATTTTTTGTTATAATTTAGGTTTTTACTTAATAGATATCAGATCTTTAAATAATGTAAATGCTTATTTAAACCGAATTCAGCTCTAGTATTTACTTTACTTTAGTCAAAAATTTAAATCATTATTTCTATGCAAAATTAAATCTGAAGTTTTCACAACAGTTTTGCGACTGTAAAGTATAATTTTTCCTAGATCGACAGGGGTCAACAATTTGGAAAAAAAATGAAGGAATGTTTATTAAATATACATAGAATTTTTTTTTTGCATAAAAAAGTAAGCTTGATTTCACTTATATTATTTTAGCCAGCATTACACTTTTGGCTAAATTTCTAAACATATTATTTAGCAAAAAACAAGATAACCAGAGAAAATCCCAATTGTTAGGAACATTTTAACAAAATGCTCAATATCTATGATCTAAATGAAATACCTAATTAAAATTATCTTTTTGTTTTGTTTTACAGTATAGGGATTTTGTGTACTTTACTTTTCCCAAGAGTAAAATTATTTAATTTTAGTAAATTAAAGTTTACGATTTCGTTTTGGAAATTTTTTGGCAAATTGGAACTAATGCGTTATTCTGCTGTTTGTAATAATACTAAGCCGGCATCCTTTAATGATAAATTTACAGAAAGCGGTTTTAAAGGATCAAGGATTTAACATAGCGAAGCAATAAAGAAAATTAGTTGTTTTAAATAAAAAAATATTACAAACCATAACAGACAAATAATAAACCTGATTATAATAAAACAATAATTTTATTCCCTTATCCGCACCCAATGGTTCACACATTAGAATACCAAGTGTAGTTAAACTTAATATTTTGTTATATGAAGATGTCTTACGTTTCAACGCTAGTCCGAGATATCACATATGAAATATTGTTTTATAATAATATATGTATGAAAAATCACATATAATAATAAATATTTCATATTGACCCCGTCGGGAATCAAACCCCCGACACTTTGCGTGGTAGACCAACAGGCCGAGTAGTACACACACTCACTACATGAGGCGTATAAATACTGATTAGATTATTAATTGGCAGATTAGATGTCTGATAGATAATCATGTAAACGAATAAGATAGACAAAACTTGGTATACCAATTCAGTGCCCTATGCACCTTTAGGTGTGGAAAAACGTCATTCGTAAAACCAACTGACCTTTTTGTATAATCTCGGAAGCCTGAATTTTCTCTAAGCGTTTACATTTTTTGAGACTTCAATAATTTTAATTACGTAACTTCGTGGCTTTACGTTAAATGACCCCTGTTGAAAAAATTCAAAACTTATTTGAAAAATAAACCATTTTTAAAATCGCCATCTTTTGTCACAAAAGCGTACCCTCGGGAAAGGACATAAATAAGGGTTTTATTTGAACTGGAAGGATCTGTTAACTTTTAATCGGGGTAATTTGTAAATGTAGTTGACCGATTTTTCTTTTTAAAATGAATATCAATTTTAACATTTTTATTTACATTAATTGATATCTCAACAAAGACGAAGAGTTTGGAAGGGAATATGGATCTTTACGGGCCTTTTCAGTTAAGTGGCAGCTAAATTAGATGTACCTGTGTATGACAATATTTCTTTCTCTATATTTCCTTAATAAACTTTTTACCACTGATAAGATATCAATTTTAATTCAATACATGCCCGTCATGGGTGAAATCCGGGAATTTTTTCCAACGGTTTGTACACACTCTTATCTACTTACTTATAATAGAGTTTTGTTTAATGTATGCACATATATGTGTGTAATACCTGGTATTTTTATAACCCATATAATTTTTTTACGCAGAAAAATTAAAATACGAAGACATAAATTTGTTGAAATGGCAGTATTGTAACAAAACAGGCAATGAATAAATGGAGGGATAAGTTTTATGAAATTAAGGATAAGTTTTATTTAAGTATCGGACTAAGAGCGATAGCAAGTTTACATATGGACGGAGTGAGGCTTGAAAGGATTTTAACATCTAGAGATCTCGGGGTGTTGTTTGATGCTCAGTTATCTTTCAATCTTCATATGGTTAATCTATGTAATGACTCCTTTAAAATGCTTGGTTTTGTTCTTAGAAATGCCAAGATCTTTTCCAACACTCAGGTTATGATGAGATTGTATAATTCCTTGGTAAGAAGTCGGTTGGAGTTTAGTTCGATTATTTGGTCGCCACATGAGGCTCGATACTCTTTGATGGTAGAGAGAGTACAGAATAAATTTCTGTGCTATCTGTACCTAAAGGAATATGGATATTATCCTTAGCTCTTCCCAAACAACTTTTTACAAGGGCTATCAATCATTATGGAGGATGAGAGACGTCCATTTGGGTGTTCACTTCTTTCAGGTGATTGGTGGTCGCATATATAACTCAGAAATTCTGATAAATGTAGGTCTGTTCGTACCTGATAACTATCTTCGACAAAGACTTGAAAGAGAGCATCGATTGTTTTACCTGCCTATATGCAGAACCAACCTGCCAATGGTTATGCCTGTTGGTAGAGCAATCTTGTTACTTAATCGCATCACCTCGGATGTCGACATATTTCACGACAGTGGGTCTTCCGTTAGGAAAACATTTTCTAACTTTTAATTTTTCTTTCTATACTTTTTTATATCATTATACCAACATAACTATCTATTGTTGTATTGTATTTAGGAATGAATTGGATTTTTTCTGTAATGTTCTAAATAACTTAAATAAAATATATACCAGTCTGATGATGCCCATAAAAAGGCCAAATGAATAAAAGAGAAAGTGTACCAACTACTGTAAGTTATATTAAAATAATAGTTATTGTTGAATAATTACCATACAGAAAATTTTCTCTTTAAGACCCATAAAATTGTGTTTATATTTTCTCTATTAAACTTTATCGGAGTAAAAGGTATCCGCAGTTCATTGTAATTTGATTCTTGCTAATTATTAAAGTTTACTGACGAGCACTTATAGAAACATATTATCAAGGAGATAGTAATAATACAATACTGAGGAATTAGCTGAAAGCTGAAAGATTAGCCGAGCAAAAAAATCGTATAAATTTACTGTAAAAATGTGTATGTGGTGCTGTCAAACTATGCACCAAAATTCAAATATACGATTAAAAATGCTTTTCAATACCTCCTCTACTAACTACTCCCACGACCTACGTATTATATTATTTGTGAATATATTAATGATGGTGAATTCTTGTATAGCGCCGCTAAAATTGATTCCGTTTTTAAAAATTTTCATAATTTTTCTAGCTCATTTTTCTGGGTAACTTTGAAGCATTTGTAAATATTTACGTAAAATTTCATTACCGGAGATTGATTGACTTAAGCTTTGAAACCCGAGATTAACAGACGCACGATTAACTTATTAATCATCGATATGTGGTTTCATAATTTTTTAAAAACATTTGGTCTAGACATAATATTACGTAAAGAAAGATATGCATAACTTTTATCATCTTCTTTAACGGCCTTTCATCATCACCATCATTCCATAACCGCTACCTATGTGGAGCATACAGATTCCACAAACTGTCTTCAAGCTTAGCAATCGACCGCTAGTTTCCGTGCATCCTCAACTCAGGTCCAAGTCCCGTAGGTCCAATGCAAACTGCAGACGGATTGTCAACAATAAATTATTAAGATTATTTAAAAATTATATTGTATATTGTATGTCATTAGATGTATTATTAAATTAATTATACTAAAAATAAATATATCACGACTTCTAAAAAGAATTTATTCAAATATCTTGAGAATTTATTCGAAATGAAGTATTACTCTCGGGAAGCATACGTAGTATGTGGCCTAGCCAGCCGAAACGCCTTCGCCGGATGACAGTAGATACCAAGGGTTGCTGTGTCCGTTGCCTCACCTCTGTGTTCCTTACAAAGTCAAACCACCGCACACCTAAAATTCATCTAAGACACCTATTCTCAAAACTAAGAAGTCCGCTATCTTAGGCCCTGGTTAGGGCCCTGGTCCATGAGCCTTAACCATGCTTGCCTATTTTACAAGGCATCAGGTTCTCGGCGTCCTCGTCGTCCACTGTTCGTCGGCAGTTTGCGTCAGAGCTGCGGGATGTGGACTTGACTTGGGAGGATGCACGGGAGCTAGCAGCCGATCGCTTGGCCTGGAGGCAGTTTGTGGATTCCATATACTCCACATTGGGAGCGGATATAGTATGATGATGATGAAGTATTACTTATTATTTATCACAATAATGCCTCCGTTTTCACAAAATATAATAATTTTAATTTTAAAAAACCGACCGCTAACAAGGACCAATTTATAAAGCCCTTCTGCGCAATTTTCTGGAATTGTGTCATATACCCCAGTTTTTACCACCAGAATTAGATTTCTTCCGACCTTTTTCATAACCGAACCTATGCTTACATTAAATAAAGCTTGGCGACATTCTCCTTCATATGATATCGGAACACAAAAAATACTTTCTCCATTTCGATCCCAGACATCAATCGTCCAAATGTGATCGAATCAAGTTGAACCATTAGCCGGGCCAAATGGGCAACTGCTCTTTGTAGGAAATTTTCCAAATCCTTGGAATGGGGGGCCTGAAACGTATGTATTAAGAAGGAAAAAGCGGAAATGATATTTTTGGACGAATAACCCAAACGTGATAAGATTTAATGGAGCAGGAATCAGGACACAACGCGCGGTCTAACTAAACGTCCGTGAATAAAAATACCATCTATTCTGTATTTAGATGAAATCTGATTTGAATTAATTTGATAGAATTTCGGAATACGGACCTTCAAAATAAGTATCAAGGTATGTATGAATGTTCGACTGTGTTTAGAGAAAATATCGTCTGTCCAACTTCTTCGAAGGTCCAATGCGAATAAGGCAAATTTGCAAATCGTCGATTTGAGAGGTTACTAACTAACTAACTAACTAACTAAGGGGTAGGCAGAGAGGATAGAACGCCACACCACTCTGTCCTGGCTTACTTCTCTTGCTTCCTCCACATTCATACATCTTCTCATGCACGCACGTCGATTATTCCGACTTGAGGTTGAGTTTAGAAATTGAAATTTGATATTATGAACAATTATTTCAATTACAACAAAACATTATTATTTTCATAGCCAACAATCTGATCATTATTGAATGCTACTTGAATAATAATTTAAAAAGGTTAACGATACCACTTTTAAGCAAGCCTTAATATTTTAAAACAGCATTTTTGCAAATTCGCCATTTTGGCATAGTACCGACGACATGGCATACAATTTTTTTTATTGGACAGATTTTTATTTTGGCGATGGCAGATGATGGCAATCGGTGACATCAATTAGTAAATACTAAATAAATAAGTGCTGAAGTGGGGATCAACAGATTTTCAAAACGAAAACGATATATTAAGCTAGTTGAGCTTTTTCTATCTTTATTGCTAAAAAAAACGCAGCAGAGTTTGAAAACATTTTGCTATCTTAACGACTTAAGCGTGAGGTTTCATTAGTTTAGATAGCTTGGAGAAAAAGTCAAAGACAAAGTTCGAAGCAAACTTGACGACAAGCTCAAGGAAGTCCAGGAAATCTCGAGGTTGTATTGTCTTTGTTTCCACAGAACTTTAACAATATGTAAGTCAGGATATTTTTAAAGTACCCGAGGTTCGCAGTTTAGAAAAAAATATGTTAGATAAACGAAAAAAATATCTGTATTGATTAAAAATTAAACGAACTCGAAAATGTATTTTTTTATGCAAAGAGAATAGTAAGTGCATAATAAATAGTTAATAATAGTATCTAGCCTACATAAATAGATTTCACCTATTATTTTGTTTTGTAGGTATTTAGTAACAAGATATTTTTTTTAATTAAAAAAAAATATATTTATCTAATTCTATATAAATTTTTACATAGACTAATACTATTACAATACTCTTAATTTTTTTTCCCTAACTATCCTACTATTATACATTTTTCAATTTAGCTATAATATAATACCTACACTAATATTTTTCACACATATCTTTTTTACATTTAACCCTAAATAACTTTACATTTCGTTCATTTCTTATTTCATCTGGAATATCCTCATACATTTTAATGCCCTTATACATTAGACAATTCTGTGACATGGTTTTTTTTTCTTTTCTAATCTTAAATTTTTTGAACCTCTTGTTGCATATTTATGAAAAAAGTCATTGTATTTTAATTTGTTTTGTAAATATCTTGGATTTATTCCTTTAATAATTTTGTTAATTTCATTGGCAACATTATATTTAATTCTTTGGTCTACTGACATTATATTCAAAAGTTTAATCATTTTTTTAATGTTTGTTCTTCTACTAAACTTTCGTTCGAATGTATGTACTGCATTTGAGTACGTGTTTGAGACTACAAAAATTTTTTTTGGACTTTGTCCTTAATTCATAATGAATTTTTCGATAGTGCAAAATTGAATATTTTTAATATATTAATTTATACTACTACTACTACTTTCCCTTTATCCGCACCCCAATGGTGCATAGGGCACTGCATTGGTACATTAAATTATACACGCTTTTAATCGCGTATTATATTACCTTTTTTTGGTAGCCAATCAGAAAAATATGATTTTTTAAATAAGTCAAAACTATGCACTCGGCATCTGCAAAAAAACGCCCTCAAGAATTTTTCGCGAAAATAACGCTTCGTAAATTTTAATATTGATACTAATAAAATATTTATGTAATTTTTTTACGTAGCATTGCAGATATTTTAATTTTCTAAATTTCTTTCGTCATTACCAACACAGCAATGTAAGGGTTTTACAAAATATTGGTTACGGACAATTCTTTTTATAGAGCATCATTCGTGTTTACAATCAACAAAATATGGAAATGTCGCATTTCGTAAAGTAACATATTTTGTAAAATGCGAATTTAAATCCCATCCTTTTATTTATCCGCAAATCATTTAGCAAAAAATACTAACGTTTATTTAATAACATGTTTTACTTTTAAAAACTCAAACCGACAGCTAAAAAGGGATAATTTTCCCATGTAACCAAATATACAGGAGGTATTAATATTTTATGAAATGCTAGAACAGAAAAATAAATGAGAATCCGTTTTAAAAAAAATTTTCATACTTATTTTATAAAACAAAACAGTATGGATTATCTAGGCGTTTACAGGGCAAATAACATACCTCGGCCGGGTTAAGTAGCCACATATAACTAAAACATTCTCCATTCCGATATCCCTATTATATGGGCCTAGATTCCAAGCATATCTACATCGTAGTTGTGACGCGTAAATATACGCGGTAATCGGTAATGCAAACAGATTTTACCAATTACACGTCATAAACGCGTCACAAATGCGATCTGGACCCTGCCCTGACGAGTTCTGGAAGATGAATGAATTTAGAATACATATTTTTTTCTATTTAGCTTCTATCTATTGAGACAATTTAGCTTCTATCTATATATATATTTTTCCTATTAATTCTTCATACTGTCAAACCTTATTCGTTTTGACCAGTGAAACTGTAATATATAAAATGAATTGTAAATCTCATTTGAGAAATAATAATTTTAAAATGAAGTCAAAAAGTACTATGAATTGAAAGAGTCGATCGTTAATATGTTTTTCCGCATCGTGGTGTAGCGATAGCTCGTTAGGCTGCCATGCATAAGGTTGCAGGTTCGATCATCGTAGGGGGTCACAATGAAATATTTATTTTAATGTGATTTTCACGTAAAATATTTCGTATGTGATGCTTTCAAGATTCACTGCACTTGGTGTACCAATGCAGTGCCCTATGCACCTTTAGGTTTAGATAAAGGAAAGTAATATTATTAATGATCAAATGTCTTCCTTCATCAGCACCTTAGCCCTCCATTCATACCATTTCCCACAAACATTCAATTCCTCTTGGCAAGCAAGAATGTTTCTATTCTTAAACTCCTACGTCAATTTTTAAATACTAGCGGAATATAACGGAGTAAATATATATAAAAACACATGTAACTTGACATTGGCAAAGGCACTATTTATTTTTTAATTCAATGCCAAATTATGTATTAAAAAAAAGTATATATTTAATCATCCTGTATTTGTGGTTCAGTCCGTAATTTCAGGGTTTAGCGAAGAAATGTACCGACTCCCAACGTGCCTTAACTAATTGAGATAAAATTAATTCCCAGTGAAATAGAGGGCCAATCCAAAGATTAATTTGTGATCCCTTTTTCAACAATGTATTGCTAATTTGTGTCAGCTTCTTCTGAAATATCCTCAACGCTTTTCACAAAGATAAACAAATGAAAAATCGGAGAGGCAATTTTGTTATTAAAACAGGAAATAAAAAAAACGTACTAATTATTTTGTATTTGAAATAAGAATAGTGGACTTGCAACACGGTGAATCATTTAGGCCCAGGTGCACCGAAAAAAGGTGAAATTAAAGTCAGGGCCAAATTCCAAATAATAGTTCCAGTCAGTTAAAATTTATTGCAAAAGGAACTGTTATTTGACTTTAACTTCCGGATGGCTCGGGAGAGCCTGAACCCCATCTCCCTCATCTTTACGCCTGCAGGATCCCGCCGTCCTGGCAGACCGTCGATGACCATCCTACGGATGTATTCGGCGGAGCTGATGGATGCGGGGCCTGACGTGGGAGGAGGCGAGAGAGCTGGCTGGTGACAGGGTCTCCTGGAGGGATCTAGTGATGTCCACATGCTCCACATAGGAGCGAACGTGGTGAAAGAAGAAGAAGAAGAATTTATAAATTTATTTTCCCTCCATGGCTGGAACACGATATTAGAGCTAAGAGCTCCGAATATACCTGAAATTAAAATATTTTTATAACCTTTAACGGTTTGAAGGATTAACTTGTGGAAATGATTATTTGATTTCAATACCTCGATTTAATTAAAAACATGTTCTAGTGGCCTCAAATAATTTCTAGACAAGAAAATAATGTGATTATTTCGTTTACTCTTTATCGCATTACTTGCCTAAAATTTTAATATCTTTCTACGCATTCATTCTATGTACCTATTCGTCATTTTTGCACATCTGATACTAAGAATATTAATAAAAACAAATATAAATATTACCCACGCATCAAAAAAGTCCTAAACCAAACCAACATTTACTTCTGCCTCATTATATTGAGGCGAGATTGGAAAACACTACCGGGGGGGGGGGGGGAGTTTAATTAAAATTCAGGACGTGCAAAATAAATACGGGCCCCGTAAAACCACCCCAGCCACGAAAGCTTCGCAAATGGTTGACGTATTGGCCCACCCTCCTCACGTATGGTAGCCTGTCCCGGCAAGAGTGACAAATGAAGACTGATCGCGACCACGTGATCAAGAAATTTACCCTAAGCCTTGGGTAACCATTCGTTTTTATTACCACAAGGCTGGTAATCGTATCAATTAATATACGGCGGGAATTGTAAAGAGAGAAAATAAAGCGAATTTTTGCTAAGTAGTTGTTTTGCTAGAAAATTCTAGATTCGATATTCATGGCGTTTGGGACACAGATAATGCTTTTCTAGGTTACTTTCTTTAAAAAATAAAATGATAATAAGACAGTATTGCAAGTTAAGGCTCTACCGCACCGTAAGCCCAGCGTTACACATTATTTAGGTGTTTTCAAAATGGCTTTCCGGATTGGTGGACAGCCATAAAACTTCGAAAAAATTATCAAACTGTTTTCTAGGGAAACAACATTTCACAATAAATAAATTCATGCTGATTTATTTTCCAGATTTCTTAAAATGTGTAAATATAACAAAGAATGAACGGATAAACTGTTTTATTGAAGCATGCATATTCAACCGAATTGTTTATTATTATCGTTTCTTAGGATTAACATAATGGCGTATTTATCCTTTAAGGAATAAAATTACGTAATGGCTTTAAATTTGCATACTACACAAAGTAAATAATCGATGTTATATTTTCAAGAGCGCAAATTCAAGCACCAAATTGTATTTTTCAAAGAAAGCACTTAACGCCATTTAAAAAATGCTTTTTCAGTCTAGCGTCAATTTTCTCTGACAGCGCTACTAGCGCTCCCGTCGGCAATCTTGAGAAGCTTCTACGTTCCTTTTATAACCCTTTTACCACTAATGCATCTACACATTTTACTTATTCATCCATTAAAATATATATTTCGTGCATTATGTACGCGAAAGTTGTTTTTTGGTTAATTTTAATTCATTTAAACGTTGCGTATGAGTATTTTGCACAATATTTCAAGATTCCTTGGCCAGCGTTAGAATATTGGATGTTTTTAAAAAAATAATCAAATTTATTTTTAAAAAAAAAATAGTTAATTTATTTGCGTATTTATTTTGCTTTTTGGTTTAATCTTTATCATTTTTTCTTATCTTTCAGAATATTTTCGGAAAAATTATACATGGATATTGTATACTTAAATTTATATTTTATTGGACTATGTATCTTCCTCTTTTTCATAGCCATCTTCTTTCCTGTGTTGGACAAAAACTTTTTCTTTTATTTTTCATTTGTTCCTATCATTAGTCACGCGCCGCCACTGTACTCCTAAGACGTTTTTAATATGGTCAGACCACCTTACTTGTAGAAATTTTGGAACACCAAAACCAAGATGTACAATATAATAAATATGTGAGTTGGCAAATAAATTGATACTTACACCAAGTGTTTGTTTTTTGTGGTTTTTATTTCCATCCGCATAGCACGAAAAGGGTTAAAATCGCACGGGACGTGAAATGGCGCCTATCATTTGAAAGTCCATGAAAAGGAAACCTTTTAAAATGTATGTTACGTTATTTTTCCCGCTGAAAGGCAATTTTCCTCGTATAAATACAAGATGAGGATTGACAAGTATAATACATTAGGTGCACAGTATGAACAAATTTCTAGAATATGATCGTTTATTGTATAGAATGATAGAATGTACCTACATTAAGGCATAATAGTTGGAATACAATATTATGACGGAAAATACGAAAGGAGGTAAAAGCTTTATTTTAATTCATGTTTGTTTAGTGCGCAATGCATGAATCTTGGTTCGAATTTGGCGTGGCGAATATGAAGTATATGGTGTAACAAAATCGATGTACAAGCGGGAAACCAGTGAATCTACGTCACATTTGTAGTCGATTTTGTAGAATTTTTAATTTTTATTTGACCCATAGCTTTCGAGAAAATTGAGTACATTTTTGCAAATTGTCATCAAACATAATTTATTTAGATATTATTGGTATCTCAACAAAGACAGAGAAACTCTGGAAACAAACGTGGGTTATCTAGGCGTTTACAGGGCTTCTGACCTGTCATTGGCTGGGTTAAGTGGCCACTTGATGTATTACAACATTACCCATTCCGCTCATCCGAAGGTTCACCCGAACTTAATTACTTGCTAGAAGACGCCTGAAGATGTCTCTCCAATTTCTATTTGCTTTTTTATCAGCCCAGCATGGGTATAATCCAGTAATTTGTCTACAAGTATTTGTATTCGTTCAAAATGTTTTTGTTAAAATTAATTTATTCAGTCAAATTAATATTATCTATGAATAAAACAAAATAAAAAACCGCATTTAAATAATAATTTGTGCAATTTGACTTAATCTGAGGTACTAATGAAAGCTTTTATAAGAAGAAAATTATTTTTTTTCATACTCAGATTAAATATGTCATATTAAAAAGTTATTTACAAATTCTTCTACCTGTTTCAATTTATCTCCATTTACCATAATTACATTTAGTCATATTTACATTTCTTTCAAAAACCATGATATTCAACTTTTCCACATTTATTAACAAATCGCTTTCCTTGCATCGTAAACCCTTTTAACCAAGGATTGCAGTTCCTCTTGGCTATCAGTTAGAAGGACTGCTTCATCGGCGCATAAAAGGCAACTGACAATTAGATCACTCATTTTCACTTAAACTTTTCAGTTTTTTCACACATTTATCCATTGATGTGTTGAACAACTATGGTGACATCACACATCTCTGTTTGACTCCTTAAGGGATCTCAAACCAAGAAGATAATGACATATTTACTCTTACACACGCTGTAACATCTTTGTATAAAGAAGCAATACCGCGGACAAGGTTGTCACTCACTCCATACTCCAATAAAACCATCTATAGATTTTTCCTATAAACTCGATCAAATGCTTTTTGGAAATCAGCCAAAGCAGAGAAAATCTTCGGTATTTTCTGTCATATTACGTAATGCAAATATTTGATCCATACATCCTTTGCCATTCATAAATCCACTCGGTACGTCCCATACTTAGTCACTATTTCTAAAATCACTGTTTTAAGATAATCAATGTTTATGATTTGAAATAATGTTTTCCTTTAACATAAATAAAGGTTTATTCACATTATTAAATAAGAAGAGATAGCGGCTTGCCCGTTAAACATCATATTTTTATCAATTACAATTGATTATAAACTTTATAGTGCTCTAATGCTACTGAATAATAATTACTTAAACCATAAAATCAACTCAAATAGAAATCAGAGATAGTCTCAACCTATTAATTTATATTGGTTTAATATAATTACACGAAACATGGTTGTACAACTTTACTAAATGTCTGGTCAAACTTACTTACACGCTTTGGAGTATGTATACCGTATAATATAATGCGATATATGGATTCAAGACACGCTCTGTAATTCTGTAAAATTTCGGCCTAACTTAATAGAAATATCGGCCTCCTCAGCGGGTTAAGTTGCGCGTGTGATAGTATTAAGAGAAACGATTTACTTTGAGAATGTTTGATTTCGTGAACTTAGTAGAGAGTTTACTCTTGGAGGAGACATTTTGGGAGGCTTGAGAGACATTGTCACGCAGTTAGTAATTAATTAAGCAACTTCAATATACTTATGTGTAAGGGCCTCTGTTGACTGACGGCATACACCGCCTTCGAAACTTTTCGGTTTCAGAAACTCGTGTCGCAGTTTTGACCATATTCTATTCATATAATCCAAGTAGTTTATATTATTATAAACATTATATAAGTAAATTACATAAAAATAAAAAACTTTTCATAAAAGCTCTCAGTACCTCAAATTAAGTAAAATTACACAACTTCTAATTGAAAAGAGGTTTTTGATATTGTTTTAATTGATACTATTAATTCGATTAAAAAGATGATATTTAATAACAATTTGCCAAATAAATAAAAAAAACAGCTTCTTACTCAATTTTCTTGAAAATTATGGGTCAAATAAAAAATAAAAAAATCTACAAAATTGACTCCAAATATGACGTAGATTCACTGGTTTCCCGCTTGTACATCGAGTTTTGTTACACCATGTATTATGTAAATTTGTTAATGAACGAAGAACGAAATAAAAATATATACATATATTATTCCTTCTTTCCATTCTTCTCCGCCATTTACCTTGTAATACAACCATATATCTAAGCTTAAGAATAAGAGAAACCAAAAAATGAGTTCGTTTACTTCTGGTCGTTTCGGTTTTTGTGAAAAGAAACGTCATTTATCAGAGCGACATGAATATTTAATGGAGATAGCATGTATCTTTAGAATGAATTTTAAAAGACTTGGATCCCTAATTTCCTTTCAATTCTGGTGAAATTTTGTTTGCTGCTTTCGACTTTTTTAGGCGTTGACTTGTCCTTATGCCGTGTTGAATTTCAATTTTTTTTTAATTAAAAAAAAAATCAATATCACTCTCCTTTATGCGCACTCAACGGTGTACAGAGCACTACTTTGCTACACAACTACTACTACTACTTTCCCTTATCTGCACCCAACGGTACACCAAATGCAGTGTCATGGATGATCAGTTTCCGCTTCTTAAAATTATTATTTTATCATTTTACTACTGTGTTAAGTATGGAAATTCAAAGTAATAGTCCACCATAATGTAATGAACCTAAAATGCATACAAAAACCAACATCAATTACGAATATATGAAGAAAAGCTTAAATCAAATCAAATGGTTTGACATTCTAAATCACAAAGGAACAAATGTAGCTTTGAATTTCTTCACTTCAACTCTTCAAGATAATCTACCAAAGTTTGTAAATAAATACCTCAACACGGGCTTTGCCCTGCGAGGTATTTTATTAAGAAAAAAAAAAATTGTAATAAATGAAATAAATAAATAAAATTTCCCATTTTGAGTTGGTCCCAAGAAATACCTAAATATGATATTTTACGGTAAACAAAATATCTTATATTATTAATATTCAAAGCATTAACTTTGTGGTCCAACATTTTAATATTATGTTAATAAAATTTGTATAAAACCACTCACCGGTATTTGCATGTTGGTGTAGTGTTGTTGTCCTGACGAAGAGACGGGTTATGTCTCGAAACCGGTAGACAGAAAAGTCGGTGAGTGGTTTTATACAAATTTTATTAACATAATATTAAAATATCTTATGGTTATAATCAATATTTATATCCAAGGACACCTTACTGTAAATTATGGTACACAAGAAATCTCTAGTTTTAGGTATACGTGTATAAAACGTGACATAGAAAATCGCACTTTGGAAGATTTTAAATATTCAATATACTACTACTTTTCCTTATCCGCTTCCAATGGTGCATAGGATACTGCATCGTTACACCAAGTGCAGTTTAAATCGATCATTTTATTACGTGAAGTAGGATGATCAGTTTTGTGCTTCAGTACCAGTCCGATGTATCACACATGAAATATTAATAATGAAAATTACATGCAAATAAATATTTGACCACCTACGGGAATCGGGCCAAATGCGCTACCTCTATTCTATGAAATATGAAAAGCAGTAATTCCAATACTCAATAAACGATTTCACTGCTACCATCAATTCATTACATTATAACTAAGTACGAAATATAAATCAGCCTGAATACGTCACTGAAAGCGATTTCAGGTTTCAGGCCTGAAATTCTGAAAGGTCTCTGAATCTAGAATCTGTAATGTAAAGATAAGACGTACTTCGACCTATAGAGAAGAGTTTAATTGGGTAAAGAGGATAGTAGGTAATGGAAGGCTTCGACTTTTCACCAATTAAGGAATAAAGTCTATTTTCTCTCTAACCTATCCATCTATCTTTATTTCAAGTTCTAAACAAGCACATTTACTTGTACGAAAACTAAGTATGTATTGATTATTTTAAAAGCCAGATTTATTCGTGTTTGTAGAAGTTAAAGTTCAGTTACTATTGTACAATATTTCTTTAAAAATGTAAGACATACATAATAGGTTACATGTTTGGTACATTATAATTTACCTAACATAGGAAAATAATGAGAAAAAAAAATGAGGAGCAAAGTTATTTTATTGTAATAAAACTATAAAAGTTTCTTCTTAACATGATGTTATCGTTATATGGCAAATACATTTCAATTTGCTTGGGAATTATTAAGAAGAACTGTCGCTTCCAGCTGAACAGGTCTTAATTCTGTAAATGCCTAAAGGCTTTATATTCCTGACATTGTTATTTATATTTAAAAATAAATTGAAAACGTTAGATTATTAATAAATACAATTTTTTTCATTAGACAAATACATTTCAATTTAAACTCCGTTGAGATTTATATATTTTTATTTTTCCTCATTCTGCTCTTTGCCGAGCATCGTGGTCCACTGATTGCACAGGGTTAGACTGCACCATTTGCCTCCATTCTTACTGGCTTTGATCATATTTATGTTTCAAAAAATAATCTTTTGATTTTTTATGATGCATTTCTCATTTTTTTTTATTTTGTGGCTGCTTTCAGCTAGTCTGAAAAAACTGTACCAGAAAGCAGGAAACAAGTTATGCTGGAGTGGGATTCGAACCTAGATATTCTAATCCAGGGTCTTCCACTCCACCACTAGACCACAACCCGGCTTTGTTGATGAAGCATCCAAACAGGACAATTTCTTTATTTGCCTTACCTTCTTCGTTTACCCTTCTTTATTTACCCATCTTGAACGGGACCATTCTCTCACCATTCTTTCCTCCAACACAGCCTGAGAGCACCAATTTTACCACACCCTTAGTATTTCTGATAATGTGCTCGAAACATGATACAATTCTAAGAATGACATTGGAAAAATATATTTACGTATAAAATCTTTCCCAATAAGATCAAACATTCAGTCTTACATCAAACCACCCAAGGTCCCTCAAAAGCAGAAGAAAACAAGATCTAAGTTTGCCTGTTGAAATATCGACCTAATTCTGGCCCAGAAGATTATAGGCAGACTTTGTACATAGGAGTAAGAATAGACTAACGCATGAATAAACTTCTCAATATCAGAGGACAAAAGCTGTGACCAATCCTTGGATCCTTAAAGTTTATATATGTGAAAAGGAGCTTAATCACTTTGATTGGCTATCGGGAAGGGTAAGAGATATATAATGATATTTCAAGGTGAACTATTCATCTTTTTCGAAAGGGTTAAAGGTATTCATCACCTCTATCTTAAGATAGAACTTTAACTTGGGCAACCTTTTATTTTGAATCATTCATTTAAAATTTAAAT
Organism: Micrasema minimum; assembly: GCA_022494985.1. NCBI lineage: Eukaryota > Metazoa > Arthropoda > Insecta > Trichoptera > Brachycentridae > Micrasema > Micrasema minimum. The sequence continues at coordinate 18,712 of JAGVSP010001261.1, forward strand.
AGACATTTTATAACAGTTTCAATCGTATTAGAAATCAAATGAAAAAATATCGTTTTCTTTTATTTCGAAATAACAGTGACGTTAATTTAATGAAATAATCAACATATTCAGTGTTTTCAAATATCTGTAGGCAAAAATTGTATTTTACAATGACAGTCTTGCATGGAATGGAAAATATCATAATACACTAAGTTACCACTTAAGAGCATACCACACCACGTGACTCGAGGCCGCTTTCCTTACAAACGTATACCTCGATTTCCTCCCTAGAATTCAACATGAGAGCAGTGATTTTTTTAAACATTTTAGATATCGACCAGATGCGTGTCTGTATTGTCTTCTTTTTTTTTATCATTTGTTTACCTCCAAATAAGACGATGCAAACACGCATCTGGTCAATTTCTGAAATGTGTGAAAAAATCATCATTGCTCAAATGTTAAATTACAGGGAGAAAATCGAGGAATACGTTTGTATGCGAAAGCGGCCGCAAGTCACGTGGTGTGATATTCTCTTAATTCAGTCACATACAAGTTACGTAAGTCTTGTAAACGCCTAAATATCCATATTCTCTTTCAAACTTTTCGTCTGTTGAGATCAATTGAGAATTGAAATTGAAATTATTAAGTGTCTTATTTGGCATAAATAAAAATCATTTTATCAATAATTTTTACATTACACCTAAACAAATTAAAGCAATAGTTAATTAGAAAACCAGTTCACATAAATGATGGGTTGTTTGTGTCAAACGCAATGAAAAATATAATCTTTTTATATTGTGAGACCAGGAATTTATTTAATTTGACGTCGATCAGAGAAGTGTGGAGGTGAAATAGAGAGGCCTGTGTTAATGAACAATATTGACAGACTTGATCAAAATTACGTTTAATTTTGCTTACAAAATTTTTGTACCATTTATCGTCTTACAATAAACAGTATCCTGAAAAAATAATGATATCAATTTCAAAGGAATTTACTTTATTTAATAAAACTCAAAACGCTTTACATGAGCAAAAATACATGAGCTTATATCTGGTTTACCACAAAACCACTGAATAATTATTGTACCTTACGGTTTTGATACAATTAGTCTGTGAGCAATTAAGAAAATATTATTCAAAAACATTCTGAATTACTATTTCATGCGTGTTTGCATAAACGGGGTGTATTTTAAAAGTTCACATTTTATAATGGCATAAGTCGGCGAGGTAATATTTCTTTCTGCTAGGGTTAATGACGTAATTCCTGAAAAAATCTCATTATTTTACAACAAGAACAAAAGACATTAATTTTCAGCAGGCCATTAGAATTTTAATTTAATTAATTTTCAAATTGAATTAAACAACCTTAATGTCTTTTCACCCGTGTCAAAAATACTTATTCCATAATAAAATTTGAAACGCAATAGCTTTAAAAAAAATGAAAGTACCTTTTTTGTAAAAAAATATAGTCATGTTTCTACAACTATTTGCTCAATTGGTATGAACCTAGATCCTAGTTATATATATATATAATATAAGCTAACAACTAACAATATTTTAAGTGTATCGTAATCTAATCTAAAAAAATGCGCTTTTTGAGCCTGAGGGATTAAAGTTAAGATTTAATTGAAAATAATAATAAATAATGAAATTTACGGGAGGTCCAGAGATCGTCGATTTGAATCCAGAGGTCCACTTCGACACGACTCCTATTTTCAATTTCAAGCCGCTTAGGCTTTATTGAAAATAGTATTTACAAATTGAAATATGTGCAAATATCATAAGATTGCATCCATTTCTTTTTTATTTAAAAAAAAAAAAACAGAGACAAAATCTATTTAGTAATATGTTTGTGGTGTGTAGTTATGCATTAACTTTTTTTTGTTTTAGAAACTCAAAATTACCAAAAAACTTAAAAACGATTTATATAAAAATGATTACGGGCACATTATAAGAAATAGTGAGGGAATACAATTATCAGACAATCATGGGGTGGGAAAGAAATCAATCGAGAGAATGGGTTGACCAAATGAAGGAGTCAATGGGTGCAAGATGGCTCAGTAACGAGAGGAATGAGGGCGATTAGTGCAGTTTGTTCAGCAATTAGGAGTCTTGAAACTTAAAACTGAGCAGAATGAAGAAGAACACGTATTTTTCTTCTAGACGTAGTCAACTTTTACTGAGAAATTTAAGTTATGTGTGTAATTTATATTAAATATCTAACTTTCGGACATTCTCAATCTAGAATAGTTAAACATCTTAATACATTGAATTAAATAAATAAAAACACTTTGATTTTTTGTCCACTGAGTTTATTTTTTAACATACCCCCTACCCCCCATACCACCCCTCCCACACTTCGCTCCTCCAACACCCCTGTCAGTACCTAAACTTTTCATTGTATATTTATCTTGAGTTTTAAAATACACCTGTAGATGGACAGTTCTGCGTGTCCGAAACATGTCGTGTTTAAAAATAAACTCAGTGAACAAAAAATCAAAGTGTTTTATTTATTTAATTCAATATGTTATTCCACAATGTTTACGCCGATTCAATAAATAATATCTTAATACATAATTTGATTTGAATAACCATCTCAATCAATACTAAATACTGAAGTTTATTAATTCTCTGAGGAAATAAGTTTGATTACGATTTGGAAAGTTTACTGCAATATTTCAATGTTTACTCAGAATTACAAACCAAAACCAATCAAATATTTGATTAATTAACTACCCATAAACATCTGATGAAAATTCTGAGAGAAATATCTTGTTTACAAAGTAATTTATGGAATGTAAATAATAAATCGCTATTTTGAGTTGAACACACATGTAAATTTTGATTAAATAAAACGATGGTATATGTTACTATTAGTTTATTCTATAGAAATAGAATTACCTGGTTTCGCCGAGATTGTGTCTAGATTCTTAAGTATTGCAATTTCATTTTTCTGTATGTGTGTATTATAATTTAGTGTCTTTTCACCAGTCAATGGGAGAACCCTCGAAACCAGGTTGTGTTGGTAAATTCTTTTTCTATATAATAAACCAATAGTAACACATGACATCGTTTTGTTTAATCATAATTCAAGTGAATGCCGAATCAATCAACAAAATGAACATACATATCTTTGTATTAAAATAACTATGTAGTTTTTGTGCGAAAACTTTTGATAATCTTAATATTCAATTGTCGCCTCCAATAAAAAGGGTAACTTTGAACAGAGAAAACTAGAGGTAAGTTTTTGTTCAGTACTAACTAAGTTTTATATAGTTTTTATGTACGTACATTTAATTAACCACTTGATGCTTTTAAACGATCAGTGTTCACGCGAGTATTATACTAAGGTTTTTTTTAAATAAAAAAGAAACACTTGGTTTCTTGGATAGGTTCTAAACCTAAGACTGATCGTTATACCTTCAAAATGACCAAGATACACTAAACTTGGTGGACCAATGCAGTGCCATATGCATCATTGGGTGCGGATAAGGGAAAGTTGTAGTAGCAGTAGTATCATTTGAATCTCTTGTTGCATCGTTTCGTGAGATGGCAATGGGCGAAAACTCATCCACATCCATTAATTTAAGGAAATAAAATAATATGTAAGGAATATTCAAATTAAATAAATTTAATAAAATAAATAAGTTTAAGATAATTAAGAATGTTTAAAAATTTTATTATTTTTCGTGTACCTATCAAAGTACCTATAAGATACATTCAAGGTGGAAGTGAAGTACTGTTGGATAAAATCAGGTGAATTACATTTGTAAAACATCCAGAATACGATTGAAATTTGTAAAACAAGGCAATTTTCACTGAGAGGTTGTATCTACAGAGGTCATCCTTCAGTGTATACAAGGGTTTGTGGGTCTTCATTACACTCCTTTTACAAATTGCTCCCAAAGGTCAGCAAGAAATCTCTTTCTGGGACATTGAAACAAAGAAGAGCCTTTTACTCGAAACCAGGACAGATTATACGAGAGGCAGAACGTATCAAGTCTACCAGAATAGTTTGAAAGAAGGGATGAATAAAATATGTAGTACAGGCGGTCTTGTGGGAATTACATCTAATTAGGGGTGGTAAAATGATAATGTAGGAAAGTTAGCCTCCTTCATGTTTAGTGTTAGTGTTGAAACAGAAGTTTGGGAACTTTAAATAGGTACATTGAAAAGCAGAAAAACCTTCAAAGACACTCAGGGTATCTTGTTTTAACCCTTAAATACATTTACATGAAATGAAGCATTTACAAAAAGATTGTGTGATGCGTTTATTACTTATTTTACATATAAATAACGAAAGTTATCTATGATTAAAAAATGTGTTCAGGTAAGTTAAAACATTTTTGTTGAAAATTTCACGAAATATATGATCATTATCATCATCATACCATATCCGCTCCCTATGTGGAGCATATGGATTTCACAAACTGCCTCCAGGCCAAGCGATCGGCCGCCAGCTCCCGAGCATCCTCCCAAGTCAAGTCTACGTCCCGCAGCTCTGACGCAAACTGCCGACGAATCGTCAACAGTGGACGACCAGGACGCCGAGAACCTGATGCCTTGTAAAATAGGCAATGGGCAAGCCCATTATCATAAGCCCTGTAAACGCTCGAATATCCATATTTCTGAATTTAAAAAAAAGTCTACTTTATCTCTGTAGGGATATAAAATGAAATAAATTTTATGATCAATAAGTAATACGAAAACAGCAAATAATGGTGAGTTTTAATTTGATTTCACTAAAACAACACCTAATTGTTATTCACCTCTGTAAATAAAAAGCACAAATCTATTTTCACTTCTCTACCTGTCTGTAATGAAAACATTTCATGATGCTAAGGCTCTACCTGAGGTGTTAAGGCTCCACCTGAGGCCAGCTTTAGAATTGTTGTTGTTTTCAAAATAATATAACGGATTTATTGACTACCACAAAGCTCCAAAAATATATCACATAGCTTTTTAGCATTAGCAAACAATTTTCTGGAGAAACGCAGTATTAAAAGTGGAAAACAATGAATATTACAATTCAATGGAAAAAATTATGAAAAGTTCTGCATAATTTTGGCAATCGTTAAAAAAAATCAGGATTACAAAAGGGAGAAGCAAAATAAAATGAAGATGCCAGTTTATATACATATATATATATATTTTTTTAAATTTTTTTTTATCAGAATTATTTTTATTTATTGTAAGAAATAATTTTACAGTAGTACTTATAAAACTAACACAAGTTTTGTCATAAGGTTCTACAGCTTATAAAAATAAAACAATACTAAACAGAAAGAAAAACAATAAAAACAACAAATTAACAAAATGGAAAAAAAAAACAAATAAATACATATTTTATAATATACACATATATACATATATGCACGTGCATACATGTATACATACATACATTCTAACATTCTTTTCTTTTTTTTTCTTAAAGATATTATTATTATTTTTATTATTATTTTATTATTTATTTTTATTTTAATATAAGAAAAGGAAAGAAAAACTACCTATGTCACAAAATTGTCTTATGTATAAGGGCATTAAAATATATGAGGAGATTCCAGATGAAATAAGAAATGAACAAAATGTCAAGTTATTTAGGGTTAAATGTAAAAAATATATGTGTGAAAAATATTAGAGTAGGTATTATATTATAGCTAAATTGAAAAATGTATAATGGTAGAATAAGAATAGTTAGGAAGAAAAAAAAATTGTGTAATGTAATAATATTAGTCTATGTAAAATTATATAGTACTAAATAAATGTAATAATAAAAGAAATAAAAACCTCATTGTGCGGCCACATTTTGAATGCGCCGCGCCGCTAACTTAGTCCCATGTTATTAGTATAAGGCAAAACATTGATTTTTTTCTACCCTCGGTACGCCCCCTAAGACTAGTAAAAGCATAATAAAAAGTGTTCTCGGTTTCTGGAACTTTATGAAGCGGAATCTCACACCTAGATATATTGTATATTTTCGTATATTTTATTGACATCCTTTTAACTTTTTGTGTTCAATCTTTATGACATAACTTAAGTTTTCTATCACGGGTTTCTAGTGCTGTTAAAACGCCGAAACTGGCGACGCTGACATTAATAATTGGCTCCAGATGATACGCTTTGAAAAAAACTTTGTAATAAAATTATACAATAATATGACATATACCTTGGTCTGGCAGTGACCTTTTGTCTCCGTTGTCGGAATCCTTTCCTTGGGTGACTTGTACTCGATGTTTTTCTACCATGTCCTTTTATACACCTTTTTTCTTATGTTCTTTTGTATTGTTTTAAGCTTTTACGGCACATTTTGTTGACTGTATTAATTTGTATTCTTGCTTTGTATGTTTGTGTCAATTAATAAAAAGAAAAAAAAAGATAATTTCGATATGGAGACACTGAGGGATCGTAAGGGTGGCGGCATCATGATTTTCTTTTGACTTGATCGATGCTGTCGCCCTCTTGACTTAACTTCACTTGGAAACTTTGGCCCTGCAATTTGCTTTTGCATTTGCAACAGCAAAAATTTGAAATCCTGCATAAAATAGCGTGACTGACAGAGAGTCCCCAAGGACTCTATAACAGTCGCGGGTGGAGATGGGACGATCTCTCAGTGGTCTGGCAGTGAAGCGTAAGACTGATCATCTTACCTTCATGCAATAAAAAAAAAAGGATCAAGATACACTGCACTTGGAATTCCAAAACAGTGCCATATGCACCATTAGGTGCGGATAAGGGAAAATAGTAGTGGTAATAATATAATTCCTCAATTTTTATACAATATGTAATGTCAAATACCTTTGTAAAAGCCATATGCTCTACATAGAGAGCGGTCATGGGATGATAATAATTTACGAGTTTATTTACCGATTGCAAAGGTGCATCAAACATGTAATTTCATATAACTTTTAATATAAACAAAAAACGTATTAACATAGTTTTGGGGTATGTACGAGTATAACAGCGTAGTTCTGATTTTTTTGACAAAATTTTGTAGACAATCAGCATGTGGGTACCCACAAATTTGAATTTTATGTTTCAATATACCTCGAGCATCCGCTGTTCTCTCGACAAGTTTGGTTTCGCTTTCCCCTTGTTAGAAGCCAAATGGAATTTAATTCTCCAATATGGTCTCCTCATTATAACATTCATATTTACAACTTGGAAAAAGTACAAAATAAATTCCCACGTTTTATTAATTTTAAATTTAACATACCTGTGCAAAATGCAAATTATGAGTTTTTTCACTTTTAAAATTAACCTCACTTTCCGAAAGGAGAACAGTAAATGATTTAATAGTTTTATATAAAATAATAAACTCCTACTATGATGTCCATAGTATAAAAGAATTGATTAATTTTAGAGTGCCTTCCGTAAATACCAGGTGTAAGTTCTTGTTTCATTGTTCTGGTTCAACATCTAACCAGCACAGTAATTCAACTTAACCACGATTACATTCATTAGGCAATAAATATGAAGAGACTGCTGATATTATGTTAAACTCTCTGCAAAGCTATAAGCATGCAATATTAACTCAATTTATGACAGATCGTTAAAATAATCTCTAATTGTGATTTCCTTTTTTATTAACTAATCATTTTAAGTTAATGTAAATGCCCGTATATGAAAATAAATAAAAAAGTGTTCATTACCCCTTACAGTCTCCAACTATTGTGCTTCGTCCTTCATCCTGCCTGACTTTAACGGTGCGTCGCAGTCACGAAAAAGACCAGAGACGATCTCAGGTTATTGGATCCCTTTTCATCTGCCATATCCTGTGATGATGATGCCAAAGACTGATCATCTTACCTTACCATCATGAAATAAAATGATCAAGGTACACTGCACTTAGTGTACCAATGCAGTGCCCTATGCACCAGTGGGTGTGGGTAAGGGTAGTAAGTAGTAAGTATATCGTTTGTATTCATTGTATTGATCAAGTCACTGGAGTATTTATTTCATAATGCAGAACGAAACGCGCGCTCTTGGTAATTTTATCCGACAATATTATTTTATTTTTAGTTACTGTTATTTTGGTCGAAGTTGTCATCCCCCGCATGGAGTGGCTATTTACACGACACCCAAAATCAGTTTTTAAATGCATATATTAATAACAACTTATTTCATTATAAATTATTCTTTTTACGAATAACCTAGAATAGGTACCCCGATAATTTAACAGCCTAGCCGTGGCCAATGGCTATCATCTCGCAACCATTAAAAATGATATGGCGCAGTTGCAGTCGGTAATACAGTAATCTTCCTGAAAAGTTTTCGAGTTCGTTATATCCCCGCCATTAGTGCCGGATGACAGTCGAGTGTTTCCCGCGCGAATGTGTATTATGGCGGGAAATTAGACAGGCTGCCATTTGTAAAAGTATGGCTGCCAACGCAACGGGAACAAAGATAAACAATGGTTACTTTGGGCGGTGCATTATAATTTTGAAGGATTTTAGTCCACATTCTCAATGATTATAAAATTGTTTTTTTTCCCGCAAAATAGTGAGTTATCTCTAGGTTCGAATTCCGCTCCATTTGCGCAAAAAATTGCTATTTATAAAGATTATTGTATTAATTAATTTTTGTTATATATATATATATTTCTGTTAATTAACACCAAATTACATAAATATTTCATGAATTATAAATTTGAATGTGGAATTTTCTCGGAAAAACACGTTAAATTGAAAAAAATTTCATTTTTCTTTTCTTCGTCCTAAAAATGAGTTTTAAAGAAAATTTTCCGCTTAGAGTAAAATTGCATTAAAATTTGTAGGTACATTTAGCGCTCGTTCAAAAATTATTTGTATTAAGAATAGAATGTTCCATCCAGGTGCTTAATGGGCGTATTATTCAAATTAGGAATAAAAACGCTCGAAAGTCGAATAGCCGAAAAGGTACTCGGCAGGGTATTAAGTCCCAGCACTGAAAGTATAGAATGGCAGATTCGAGCAATGTAAAAAGCAGTTTGTCCGAACAAATGAAAAACTTGCCCCATTGTGCGCTGCTTATGGAGAGCAATTGGGTAGCTACCCTGAATGCACGTTTTCACATGGGAATCTGTAATCGAATTTCAGATTTAATAATCTTTGCCTTTAAATATTTACGCGCAAAAAGAAAATTTTGCAATGTGTATAGATTCATTATGGATAAAAATCATCATAATAAATTTTGAATATTTGAGATAAATTCCTAGGATTCCGTTACTGGTAAATAACTGCAATTCAAGTGTAGTTCGTATCTCAAAATAAGTTCCATTATAATAATGTAAGATATAAATATTTTGGTCATTTTTCTAGTAAGTAGGTACTTTCGATCGATCGATAGCCTTAGAGGAGAGATGGACATAGAGGAGAGATGGCCATAGAGGAGAGATGGCCATAGAGGAGCGAGGACCAATTTTCATTTTTCATTATCAAAGTGCAGTGTGTTTTGCAGTCCGAATGCTGTCAACGGCGTCACGAAGAAGCAATTTTGAGGCAAATTTTGTATTAAAAAAACGTGTACTCACATTCTATTGTTTTATTAATGGTTGAAATTATTTAAGGTCAACTGTGACGAATGTATTGACGTATGAAGACACATTATTACTTTTATATTTTAAAACTAGTTTATAACTGCGTTAATAGCCTATACCCATTGATTTATTAATACACCTAGATCTGCCTTGCAGAGTAAACTATTTAGAAAAAGTAATGACATGAAGATTCCGCATCTTTAATTCTTACCAATACACTTACACGGGTCGACCTATCAGAGCCCTTCGACTGCCGACATCCGCCCACACACGGCAAAAGGTATGGGCTATATATGGGGTAACAGTAGCAGTATACAATTCTAACCCGTTCCTTATGAGGAGCGTTCATGAATTTTACGATCTATCTAAAATTACTTTTTTTTCTTGTGGACTTATTTCGAATTATTGCGAATTAAAGTCGCAATTATTTAGAAAGAAAACTTCTTTGAATATGAATTATTTAAGGCTATGTAAACAAATATAAAAAAAACATATACATGTGGAAAATTACAAAATTATCTTTTTTGTTAATTTTACCCGTACGGTTTTTACACGGTTTTATGACACAGGAAGGCATCGGATTGTTTTCTGGACGTCCAACCTGGCCGGCGGTCAAAAAAGTACTAATCACGCGTATGGCGAAGTTGGAGGTTTTGGCGGAGTTGAAGTGTCATTCATTTTTTGGGTTCATTCATATCTAAGTGTATTAATAAATCAATGCCTTTATCATAAGCTATAAACTTAGATACGACATAACCTCAAAATAAAGTTTAATGTTGATTTGAATTTAAAAAATATTGGATGAGGAATCATTCTTATATTATTTAAAAAGAGATGGCCACGTTTAAGTAACCCATACAAATTAAAAATAAACTTAATTTTTTTATTGAATATTTTTTGTTCGAGACTGAAGAGCTGACCAGATCCACAAAGACGTACAGGAAACTCGTATATAAAAATATTTTTCACCGATTTTGGAATTAAAATTTAAAATAAAATTTAAAATATGTCATATATGGCATCATGATCTATGTATAAAAACAAAGAATCTCCAAACTTTTTTAATTTGATCATCTGTTAATGGCAGGAAAAAGGAAACGAAACGTGTTTTAAAAAGTGTGGCCATGTTACCATCAATACTTTAGGAGAGTTGAAAACACATTGTTTTTATTCAATATCTTAAGGTATTATTTTTATAGCAATGCTGCATTCAATAATAAAAATGGAAGAATGATGAACAAGTTTAATAATATTTGATTAAAAATAAATTCGCAGTTTTATTTGTAATGGGTTGAAACATATAAACCCCAAGAAAACTATGGCCAACTCTCTTAGACTTACCCTAGCTATTGAATTACTAACTGGTGTTGATAGTAACATGTATTTTTTATGTTGAGGCTTTATTTAAAACATTAAGGAAACTCACATCATTATTCAAATTGAAAAAATATCCAAATGATTAAAAATCAAATGTTTTTGGTCCCTAGAACGTGTTTCTGTGGATTTTTTTCTCCAAAATAAGAATTATTGCAGTATTTCTGATGAGATATCCCTTCAGGCAATGAAAATGCTTCGAAGCCACATTTAATAAAGAAAATAATACGTGATGAAAACTTGGCTTAAAAACCGGGTGTCATGTCGGACGTGGCAAAAAATCCGTATGAACAAGTTTAGTAATTACTAGAGACGAGTACGCTGATAGTGCAGCTGTACATTGCAAATTTGGCAGGAATTTCTTCCACGTTTTTCAAATTAGCAGTACTCCTATTACAAAATTTTACGGTCGAAGCACATCGAGCAAATTTAAATCATTCTTAATTTAAAATAAAATTCATGACGCTAAGGGTTTCATATTTTAAAATTTATATGCATCAAAAAATATAAATATTACGGGAGGTTTATAAAATTTCACCAAGAGAAGCTTTTAGATATTTTTACAATACGGAGGTAACTGCCTCCAAGCCAAGCGATCGGCCGCCAGTTTCCGTGCATCCTTCTAAGTCAGGTCAACGTCCCGCAGCTCTGACGCAAACTGCCGTTTTTACTCATTGTGTTTTACGTTTCTTTGACACTAAGAAGCCGAATTTTGGCACTCCAAATGATTTCTTTACGTCACTTAAAAAAAATATAAAATACCCATTAACGAATTTAGCAGGCGTAAACGTAGTAATGCAGTGATTATTTTCATTTATTGCCGAAAATACAATAAAACCTGTGTTAGAAGGGAGACATTAAGATGCCAATACTTCAGCATCGAAGCTTCGATCGTAAAACTTATTTTATGACTAACGATTAAGTGGCTTCTAAGTTACCATCAATTTTCTATAAATGTACAAATGTAGGTCCACCCCCAGATTTAGCACCACTTTGATTCTAATCCATCAACGTGTGTGTTTTATTTTCCAAATCCTGTAATCATTAATTTACAAATATCAAAGATTGGAAGCGAATCGTATTGATTTATTTTACATAAAAAAATAATATCATATTCTAGTGCTAGTGTATACATAGTGTAAAAAAATTCAATGTACAATCGGGAAACCAGTGAATCTACATAATATTTGGAGTCGATTTTGTAGCATTAAATTTTTTGATTTGAATCATAGTTTATGAGAAAATTGAGTAAGGAGTAGAATTTTTTTTTTAAATTCTTGCAAATTATTATCAAATATAATCTCTTTAGTCAAATTATTATTAGTAGGTATGTATTAGAAAAACAAAAACCAAAACTTTATTTTAATAAGAATTTACACAATTTTAGTTAATTTACGGTATTTATAAAAACTTTGAAAGGAGAACTTTTTTTTTTGAAGTGCAGATTAAAAAATCATCTTATACATTCGACTCCAAATATGATGTGGATTCATGGTTATCCACCCGAGGACAGGACATAAACCCTGTAAACGCTTAGATATCCACACTTCCTTCTCCCCTTTTTTTTATTGTTGATATTTATGATTTTCTTAAACTGTTTATTCATAAAGCGTAATTTTTTTTTATTCATTTTGAAATTTAAGCAGTAATTGTTACCCATGGTTAGATAAAATGTGTCAGGCATTACAAAAGATAATATCATAACTGAAGATGTAAATAAAAACTCTTCGCTATCTTTCAACCCCCCAAAAAGTGGCAATTGGTCCATACTGACTGTATTAATTTATTTGGAAAGAAGCCCTCATCTGAAAATTGTCGCCGTACTTTTTAAATTATAATTTTAAATAAGGACAAGATTGGACTGAGAAACACAAAGTGGATTTTTCTGCTTGGACTCCGCGCCATCAAAACTTTTCACAAAATGGTTTAAAAATGTTAATGTTTCCGCGAAAAGACATTCAAAAGATGGCGTCGTAGATCCGCTATTATTTAGCGAATTGATAAAGTATGTTATTATTTAATTTACAGGCCTGAATATTAAGCCAGATTAAGAATCACTTTGCATTATTTTAACTTCAATGTTACTATAGCAATCAAATCTGTTATAAAGCACTAAAAAGTCAGCTTTTGGTTTCCTTTTTTGTGGAAAAAAAGCAATCTAAGTGGACAAAACCAAAGAAAGAATGAAAAAAAAAAGCAATAAGAAAAATATACTGTGTTTTTTCTCGTATTTAATTAAAAAAAACTACTAATTAAATAAATGAATAAGTGTTTGAATGTGCTAATGTGACGTTTTTGTAAAGCAAAGATGGTCGACTCTAAACATAATATGCCCAAAATTGCGTTTTAAGCGTCATAAAGCGCGGGAAAGTATTTTATGGTCTTCATACTCCCCTAACGACACTTAGGTCGGCCCGTAAGGAGATATTGTGTCTCAAAGAATATACATAAAATTAGGTTATCCAAACAAATTGAATAACAAACATACATAATGCCGACAAATTGTGAGCATAATAGCTTCGAAACTTCCCTAACTGAAGTCATTATACATAGTAAGAAGTTATCGTTAAAATTTTTAAAGTTCTTAACCTTTAGCTCGATAAAGAATGTAATATTAATGGTGGAAATCAATATGTAAGTCATGAAGGTAATCATGTACAGTAAAATAAAAAATATAAAAAATCATGTAGGTACGTAGTGACTGAGTGACTTTCTTAATAAAAAAACAGCTGCAAAAGTGAATAATAATTTTAAAGCAAAATAATTTTAACGAAGAAACCTCACTCTGAAGGGGTGGGAAGAGAGAATAAAACGCCGCACCCCTCTATCCTGGTACACTTCCTTTGCTTCCTTCACATTCATACATCTTCTCATGCACGCATGTCGATTATTCCGACTTTTAACAAGTCCACATGTTTCAAAAACCGTTTTGAAGGTTATTTTTTTATGTTTCTACCATAAAAAACGTAGATATGTGAGTAAAACATGCAATTTGAAAACATATTAGGATTTTTACTCTAGAGCTCTAGCTAAGTACCCCTTAATTTTTCTGAAATTAAACCTTAAAACTAATCGTATTAAGATAGCTAGACTTTATTAAGTACAAGCAAGTACATATTAATAGATAGCTTTTATTACTACGATATCCAAGCGGTTAATTCACAGATGTATGAACGAATTTAACCTCTTTTTTACGATGCAGGTAAATTAGTTTACCCAGCACCCCTTTGTATCAAAAGTATGTAAATTATGCATGTAAATTGAAATATGTGTATTCATAAAAGGTTTTAAGTATCAAATTTTCCGTTTTTAATAATATATTCATCAGCAACATGAGGTAAATTTTGTGTGTTTTAAAGTATAATAACAAAGTATATATATACTGAATAATAAACAACTTTAATTTATTTGAAAACGAAACGTATTATGCTGGTTACAGCGTAATTATTGTAACTCGACAATTTTGTAAAACAGTATTAAAACGAGTGACATTAAGAAGTAAATTTTAGTCGTGTGTGTCTTTGAGGTTGATTATAAACAGAATTGTTTTATGAAAGACGCACAAAATAAAATAATTTATATTTTCAAGGCCGGTTTATTTTAATTTGATAAAATTAATTTAAATCCTTGACACGATAGAGAAAATAACACATTGTTTATATTTTGCGTTATAAATATATGTATACAATAATAATATAGGAGGGTGGAATCGTATGTAAGCGCGGAATTACGTCGCCAGAAAGATTTATTTAATTAAATTTAATCAAGCCTAGGAAGAAGTCTTACAGCCTTTATATTTCGCATAAATAGGGGTGACATGTGGCATACAATGGTGTTAACACAATGAACCGAATATCGCACACATCTGCGAGATACAAGAAACACAATATTTGCCAAAATAATATATTACAGCGATGACATAAACACTTCGGATTGAAATGAAACTAACTATAATTTGTAATGACAGCCCGTTTATCCAACTTTATTCCTCCGTTTTGTTTGGCGAAATGAGTTAATTTCGTTTAATTTATGTGGGTTCGCCCCTTATCAATGACAGGTCAGATATTTGGTTTTGCTAAGAAAACTAATATTAGCGAAACCAGAGATGCTAACCGTTATTATTGAGACTTAAAAAAAAATCCTGACCACGAAACTTAGTTAAAAGTATAATGAAATTCATGAACTTCAGAACACATATTGTATAGAATAAATAATACCATAATTAATAAATATTTATAATAGGATTGTGATATTGATCTCTTTGATCTCCGACTAAAATAATAAGAGTGAATTTTATAAATAGATGATAAAAATACTAGTTAGATTTTTTTTTCAAAACCTTAATAATTTGTTTAGTTTCAACGCCCATAGGGTTTTTACATTTGAACAAAGTAACACAAGACAACATAACCAGAAAATTATGAGCAAAAATATCGTGCATAGAAATTAAAATACATGAAAATAATTTTTTAATGGACTTTAAAACAAATTAATTTTAAAAACTAGAAAAAAGTGTAGTCTATAAATAATACGGCAGAAAAAGTCCACGAGACTGATTTTTCAGGAAGTGGGATATTTCATATTAAAAAAATATATATTAAAAAAAAAAATATATTCAATGGTGTATTTAAATACTTGTACAGAAATCTGGATTTATCCCAAGACAAGGTATATATTTTATTTTATATCCCTACAGAGATGAAGTAGAATTTCTTCAAATTCAGGAATATGGATATTCGGTCATAAGCCCTGTAAACGCTCGAATATCCATATTCATTCTATGAATTTTGGTCTTGTTTCATCTCACTTGGATGTGCCCTTTATGGCGGAACACCCTTTTTACCATAGGTCTTTCAACATAAATTAATTACATAGTTATGCATAATAAGAAATCCTGTTTTCTTACTTATACTTTTGTAAAACGTAACATAGAGTTCCTTATATTTATATGTATAATGTATTAGACATATAAATTTCACGTTTAAACCTCACATGAACGTCAGTAGCTATTTTTGTTTTAAAATATATTAATTTGTACATTGAAATAAATACTTTTATTTCGTGAGTTTTAGAAAATAGCATTGAAAAATATTTCACTAAGAGTTAAGTGACTATAGTAATATCAATAAAGACGGCTATATTGCTATCAGTAAATATGAAATAATATCTGCACATTGCATTGTTTTAAGACTGTAGATGAAATTTTTTTGAATAGAGGATAATAATAATAAGTTTAGGTGAAGGATTAGAAAAAAGTATGTACCTACCTACGAGAAGTATTATTTTATTAAAAATTATGTTAGTTTTTATGCGTTGGCTTTTATTGTGCTTTTGTGGTATGTTATTACTGTTTATAGGTGCACCACATGCTATGAACGGTTACAAAGGGTAATTGGTATTATAATATATACTACTGCCATGAGTATTAATAAAATATCGGTGACCCAAGAGTTTCCAATTTCTTTTTATAAAGAGTTTTTTGAACTAAAATAAAAACAGATATTATTGATATCCCAACAAAGACAGAAAAACTCTGGAAACGAATGGGGATTTTCTAGGCGTTTGCAGAGCTTATGACCTGTCATTGGCTGAGTTAAGTGGCCACATGATGTATTACAACATTCTCCATTCCGCCCATCAGCTGATAACCACACATGACAAATTTCGGAACTTATGAATTATCCTGCCACGTTTCACTTTACAAGTGTTTTTCTCACTGTCCACATTCGTTTCCAGAGTTTCTCTGTCTCTGTTGGGATATCGATAATATCTGATACTAGGGTGTAACTTAGCAACTTTTTATGAGGACTT
This sequence comes from Micrasema minimum, assembly GCA_022494985.1. Taxonomy (NCBI): domain Eukaryota; kingdom Metazoa; phylum Arthropoda; class Insecta; order Trichoptera; family Brachycentridae; genus Micrasema; species Micrasema minimum. The sequence goes on from JAGVSP010001261.1 coordinate 35,390, forward strand.
GTCTATTGCTAAATCCATAGATATGACAAGATGTAGAAAAAGAGTCGAAGAGAGAAATTTATACAGTAGGTTAAGATAGGTTGGGTTTAATAAAATAATTTATATCAAATGGCTATTTAAAAGCAATATCCTTTATAATAGGTTATAAAATTTATACAGTAGGTTAATGATAGTTTAGGTTAAATAAAATAATTTAAAATTAAATAGATTTTTAAAAGCGAAATTTGACAGATAAAGGCGTAACCCAATGAAGGCATATCAACCAATTACAGCTTAGCCCGCTTTTGCGCTTTACTCTACAAACCAGAGAGTAAAAATGTTTTGAAATTTTGACAGCCTGCCCAGCATGGGTAAAATCCAGTAATTTGTCTACAAGTATTTGTACACATTCAAAATGTTGTTAAAATAATAACATTGAAAAAATAGTGCTTGATTAAAGACTTGACGATTATTCAAAGTTTTACGTCTGTATACGTTACGGAATCCTCATTATGAATCGCCGCTGAAGGTGATCGATTTAAAAATAAGTGGCGTCCACTTTTTTAGTACTTGAGTGTGATCTGTACAAATCTTCGGAATGAAGAAAAAGGGTTAATATTTTATTTGAGCTTTTCAACGCATTTTTGGAATAATTTCGTCATATAAGTAAACCTTAGAATTTTCGTCGTTTATATAAAAACATTTATTAAATTCAATTCTAGGTGCCATTGGAATTCGTGATTGTAAAATTTATCATTAAAGTATTTTTCAATGGTCTCTTTTCTTCACTTTTAAATACTATTTCTGTGAAAAATAAACCCATGGATAGTTACTTTTCTTCATAGAAATAGAAGAAAAGTTTGCAAATAATGGCTAAGTCTCAGACAAGGTAAACAGTGCTAGAATCAGTTAGGACTTATTTAGACCTTCAGTTTTAACTGAATCAGCTGGATCTGTGGAAAAGTACACAGTGAGTTGATGCTTAACAACGCAGTAAAATGTAAATCGTTTGCTAATATAATCGATTATGCCAATTCGTTAGTATAGATTTATTTAATATTTCTAGACAAAGGTTTAAAAATAAAGTAATGTTGGCGCTGGAGCAGGAGTAATTAAGATTTATTTATTTGTATTCTGATTCCACAGTTACTTTCAAAATTTATGTTTCTTTTTTTAAAAATTTTTATGGGTTATGTTCATCTTGAAAATCCCCAATATTTTTTTCTTTATTATCCTCCTATTCTTCCTCATCCCTCTTTTCCATCCCTTTTTATTACTTAGGCACTATGTATATGTGTATATACTACATTGTTATTATTGAGTTTATGGTCATGCAAGCAAATGTTCCAGATCTGTATTATTAACTTGTAACGACTGTGTTGGTTTGCTAAATAAATAAAATAAAAAAAAAAAATTAAAAAAAATATAACTCAAACTTCGTCATAATTTTGTTATAAACGCCTCACCATTATTTGGATGGTTTGTGTCAAAATCAAATTATAAAAAGCGTAGCTTCTTTCAAATTTTTCAAGCCAGAGAAGAATAAGTTAGAAATGATTGGAATTAAATTGGTATAAGTAGAGTCGTGGAGTCCAGGTTAAAATCTCTAAGTTCAAATTCCTCTATACCACAACTTGTTTCCTGTTTTCTGGCACAGTTATTTCCGACTATTTGAAAGCAGTCCCAAAAGTGTTTCTTTTTTAATAAAATATGCTTCACTACGTAATAATTATTAGACGGATCTTGATATAATACCAACTGTGAAAACCACCTCGCGGGTGTAGCGGTAGCGCGTTAGGCTACCATGCATTAGGTCGCGGGTTCGATTCCCGATGGGGGTAAATATGAAATATTGATTTAAATGTGATTATCACATAAAAATATTTGCATATGTGATACCTTGGATGGCGCTGAAGCGTAAGACTGATCTTCATGTGACAAAAGATCAAGATTCACCGGACTTGGTGTACCAATGCCCTATACACCACTGGGTGCGGATAAGGGTGAGTAGTAGTAGTAGTAGTTTATTTTCAAGTATATTATTCTATCAACTGTTATCCGGCGAAGGGGTTTCGGCTGGTTGAGCCAAATAATACGTATTGGCCTCCCGATAGCCTTGACCGTGCGCCTATTTTACAAGGCATCAGGTTCTCGGCATCCTGGACGTCCACTATTGAGTTTGACAGAAGTAGTAGCAGTAATGTTTGACAGAGGTTTTCTGGAATGTTGGAAGGTGTGGAGGTGACAAAGCGATGCCCATGTCCGACAGTGGACCTTCACGAGCTGATATGACAATAATGACTAATATAGCAGTGTAAAGATCTGATAAATAACTACAGGCCTTTAATGATTCACTGTCTTCACTTCTAACTGATGTCGACGCCAACGGCTTAATCAGTTACAAATGATGGTATTTGCAGCTCTTTAAGGCAAGAGAGCTGATTCACCCCTGTTCACTTATTTATAAGGTAAGGTGAATTTCATGATTCTAGGGAGCTTTAATGAGCTACGTCCCTGAGTTTACTGAGCTCAATACTGTGGGATACTCATTGTGTTTTATTCTGACTTAATAAAAACCTTTTCAATCCAACGAAGGAACTGTGTAGGTAGGTACATATTATACGTTTTATTTCAACAGAATCTGATGTATTCAGAATACTTTATTGAAATTTGTTAATAATTATTTTTATCAATAAATTCTCTCATTTGGAAACATTTTGAACACAACTTTCATTCATTTACATTCCACGCGCTTTGTGCTCACGATATGAGTTATGTAACTTCTTTTTGTTTAGTACTCTTGAAGTGATTTTACGTAAAAATGGTGATCTAAAATTATTTCATGCCTTTTTGGGATTTTTGTTTATTTTTTAATATGTATTTGTGTATATAATATATATATTTTTTGTAAGTTACGCGAAGTTCACGCCCAGTGACGAGTTTTGATGAATCATCAGTAATAATTATAGCCACTTACGACGACATATACACGGGGTAACAAAACTCGTACTAAAATCAAAAACTGGTGAATCTACTTCATATTTAGAGAATGTTTAATAAGAATTTTTAATCTCAGCTTGATTTTTTTTTTCTTCTTCTCGTTAATGCTTCCTACGGCAGATTAATTGAAATTCCTCAAATTCTTATTAAAATGCGGTTTTTATTTTGTTTTCTCTATGGATAGTATAAATTTGACTAAATAAATTATATTTGATAACACTTCTTACTCAATTTTGGAGGAGGGTCCGATGGGAGGGTCCGATGCCTTGCAGGAAACCTGCTTGCACAGCGCGGGTGTAAACTGTGCGCCTCTCGATTTAAGCTTAGACTATGATGTTCTCTGCGTAATCTATACAATGATGTTTGTGTGAAAGCACTAAAATTAAATAAAATAAATTTTCTCGAAAACTATGGGTCAAATAAAAAAATAAAAATTCTACAAAATTGATTCCAAATATGATGTAGATTCACTGGTTTCCCACTTGTACATCGAGTTTTGTTACGCGATGTATAATAATTACGGCCACTTACGTTGATATGTATAATAATTATAGCCACTTACCGATGATGGTGATGAGGATGATCAGCGCCAGTATCACGGAGGTGACGGCCATCACGATCACCTCGCTGAGGTTCTCGTCCGCCGTGAAGTTGCCGCCCAGCGAGGAGTTGAGCAGCTGGGCGCTGCCGTTGGCGGCCAGCTGCCACGAGCTGTTGTCCCCCTGACAGCCCGAGCAGTTGAGCCCTTCGGTCAGCCCACCCAGGCCCGCCTCGTCCATGTACGACGGGCCGGACCACGCCGCCGAATAGTCGTACATTTCTAGAAAACAATAAGAATAAACACTTGATTCAACTTTCAATTTTTTATCTACTGATACATTTGTCCGCCTCGTAGTGTAGTGGTAGTGCATTTGGCTACCGTGTATGAGGTCGCGGGCTCGATTCCCGTAGGGGGTCAACATGAAATATTTATTTAAATTTAACTTTCATGTTATTACTTTATGACTGGTACTGAAGCGTAAGACTAATCATCTTACTTTTAAGTAATAAAATGATCAAGGTAAACTGCACTTGGTGTACCGATGCAGTCTCCTAAGCACCATTGTGTGCTAATAATCGGAAGTACATAAAATACCGGTTTTATTTCATTAAAAACTGGCAAAATAAGGTGCATAAGGCACTGCATTCATAAACCAAGGGTAGTGAATCTTAATAAATTGTTTAATGAAAACAAGATGAGTAGTTTTACTGTTTAGCGCCTGCCCAAGGTATCACATAATAAAAATATTTTTTGTGTGAAAATCATATTCAAATAAACATTTAATATCCAAAATCACTCGCAAACGAGTGGAGGCTGTTAATTTAAAAAAAATAATTATAGTAACCCCCATCGGTAATCGAACTCGCAATCTCATGCATAACAGCACAACCCACCACCACTACACCACAAGGCTGACAAAAATAAATAAAATCGTACTTCATTCGAAATCAAAGGAATTAAAAATGATTACAAATAGATAATTGATAGGTATAATTATGTATAAGTGTTTGTTTTTCCTCAAGGGCAAATATTATGTGAGCCATTTTTGTAAAAAACACATCCCAATAAATCAAATATCCTGAAACAATTGAAATTTTAAGCGTTAAGAAAATTTTTTGTAGTATTTTTAAAAGCAATCAGTGTTGTAAATATGCAATATGGTGTTTTTATCTCACAGTAGTTATTAAGGTTTAAGCCTGATATTTTTTTTAAACCCAGGTTTATTTTATGTGGATAAAAGTTAGGATAGATAAAACACACAAAAAATGACCACACACGTCTGTTTTACTAGAACAAAAAAATATTTTTGAACGCTTCACAAAGGGTAATCTCCTACGCGTTGAAATGAAAATATAAAAGGATTATGTACGTCTGTGCACGTACGATATGCAAGCAAAACCTCGCTAGAGTTAAAGGAAATGTTTCACACGGCTGCCGCCTTTGATGTTCTGCTGTGGAGGTAGCTTCCACGATACCCACCCTGTAAAACAACATCCTTTATCAAAGGGTTGAATAGAAAACAACGCAATTTTTCTTTCCGAAAACAGTCATTACATTCTTGTACAGAAAACTGTACAGTTTCTTGTTCAGAAAACTGTACAGTTTGTCAAAAGACACGCTAAATATATATATTTTATAAGCGCGATCGTAAGTTATTATCGTATGTTTGCTCACAGGAAATTGTTAATATAGCTAATAATGTAAATATCTGAAAATAGAAATATAACTTTTGAATAATACTAATAGATAAAAGTAGACTGAATGCTGTTGAAATGCGATCTCTCAGGAGAATGTGTGGTAAGACTATGTATGATAGGTGTACAAATGTCGAAATTAGAGCAGAGTGCAAGGCTGAGATAAGCATTATCGACAAAATTAAGAAAGGGCTTTTACGATGGTTTGGCCATGTGGAGGGAATGAGTGACGCAAGAACGGCTAAAAGAAGTTTAAATGCAAGTGTGCCTGGATGTAGAAGCCGCGGAAGGCGAGAAAAAGACATGGCATGACCAAGTACGTCAAGACTTGAAAGTGGTCATGTAAAAAGTCGGAATAATCGGCGTATGTGCATGAAAAGATGTATGAATGTAGAGGAAGCAAAGGAAGTCTGTCAGTACAGAGTGGCATGGCGTTCTATTCTCTCTGCCTACCCCTACGGGGAAATGGCGTGATGGTTATTTAGTTAGTTAGTTGTGTAAATATCTTGGTTTTTTACGTTTTTAAAAGCATTCGAAATGTCAATATCCACTTGTATAAACGAATAACATTTATTGTCAGGTCAGCCAAACGTCCCGTTTTCCTTTTGTACACGACAGTTTGCATTCTGCACAAGACACTGTACAGTTTTCTGTCCCGTATAAAGTGGGTTTTATGCAGCATCGACGAAACTTAAGTAATGCTTTAATTTGCATTTTAGTGTGTATTTATAATAATTTCATTAGATTTGAAATGATATATTTAACTGTATGCATTAGATGCGCAGCATTTTAGACATTTTCAATATAAATTAATGTTTTGATATTCTATCTCCTATCTACACATAATAAATTTAGTGAAGGGCAAGTTGTATTTCTGTTGCCCTACTAATTTAAGGGTTCGAAAAATCTAAGAAGTATAAAAAAATGCGTAATATGTACATGTATACATATATTATGTACCTAGTATATTCTAGTCAGCCAATAAAAATAGTGATTCGTTGATAACACGCACAATGTATTCTCCAAAAACACATTCTTTTAAATTGAATGCGAAAAAAAATAATTGAAAAACTCATTAAGTTAATAAAAACAGATGAGTGGTATTGTATGTATAATATTTATGGTGAAAACATGGCTATGAAAACTTTTCCAATAGTAACATTTTGATTGGTTGAGTAAGTTATTTTGATATTTGTACAAATATTCGATAAAAGATTATATTCATATATTTTAAATGTGTAAATTGAGTGATCCTTGTACGAAATAATTAAACACGAATGTTGGAAATATGTTTGAGGGGCTGCGGTTCTCATGATGGGAAATTTCCATTTAAACGTGTTTCGTATTTAGAGTTTTCAAACCAATTTGAAATTCCAACTGAGAGGGGTGGTCAATATTACCCCTGAGCTTAATCTTACAGCCCTTTCCTGCTAATGGAAATTATTCGGCCTATGAAAATTTCATACAAAGGGATGAACCTGACACAAACACAAGAATGCGAAAATAGCCGCTTTTATCCGAAACGAGTTTATATGCTAATATATTATTTAGGCCAGGGACAATCATTTCATAAACTTTATACGTTTTATTATGATATCTCAACGGCGAAGAAAAAGCTTTTTCTAAGGATGGGAATGTGGCCATTTAGGAGTTTACAAGCATTATTTAATGTAGTATTATTGACTGAGTTAATTAGGCACTAATTGATGGAGACAGAGGGATACGAGATTGACGTGAATGATGGCAAAATTATTGGCTGTCGACAGCGTCTCCTGGAGGCATTTAATGATGCTCACAATGCTCACATGCTCTACATAGACATAAGAAGAAGTAAAATAATCAATTGAATGTTAATTAAATTAATTAGTTTCTATTTCTATTTCCTACAAAAACATCGTTATACATTTAAAAACTTCAAAAATCAGTCTGACAAAAATGTTGGCTACGATAAAAATTGACAATTAAAATTCAATATTATTAACAAAATTTTGAACGTATACAAATACTCGTAGACAAATTACTGGATTGTACCAATGCTAGGCTGATATCATGGTTGTCAGATGATGGGCGGAATGGGGAATTTTGTAGTACATCAAGTGGCCACTTAACCCAGCCAATGACAGGTCATAAGCCCTGTAAACGCCTAGATAACCCACATTCGTTTCCAGAGTTTCTCTGTCTCTGTTGGGATATCAATAATATTCAATATTATTGTTTGTAAATTCATTTCTATGAGAAATAGAAACCCCCTCTAGACTCAACAGTGTTGAACCTTGACATATTAACCTTTAATTTAAACTCGAATTTGACATTGAACTTAACCTTGCCTTGAAGAGGGATTAGAACCTGCCATTTTATACTACAAGGCGCTTTTAATAAAAATAATAATATAACCTGCCAGTACGTCTTCTTTCTACAGTATATTTCTATATAAAGATATTCAGTGGATGCGACTACTTTTGCAAGTACGGCTTAATTTGTAAAAAAACCTATTTTGATCATAAAACTGTCACAAAAGATGGATCGTAAAAAATTGTGAATGAAATTAAAATAAATTTTCCAATCCTTTTTTCAGCCCAGGGGCGCAGTTTGTCTCTATTGAATTTTAAGAATAACTTTAGTAATAATTCACAAGTAAAGTAGGAAAAATCTTGTTCAAATTTGTGCAACCCTTATTATACAGTCTCAGGGTTGGTTCACGCATATTTGAGTGTAATATTAATAAATTTGGCCAGCTGCCTCCATTATAATTTATCGCGTTTTAATTTCGGCCGATATTTTAGCTGGAATTTAAATCTTAGAAGAATAAAAAATCTTTTTCGAATACTGGCTAGAAATTATTCCCTTCTGTATCGTTATTTTCCTAAAAAGCTTAAAAGGAAATGTATCAAAACGAAATATTTTTGTTTAAGTAATGAATATGAGAAAAAATACATATTTTGACCATCACATTAATTTATTTTAAACCCCACATAAAAAACATAAAAAACGGTCAAGTAGCCCATTACTTTTTATTCCATTTTCAATTGAACATGATTATTCATAACTTTCTTCGAATTTATATGTAAACCTAAGTAAATAATATTTTTATTCCAGTTTAATTTAAGTGACCAACCCGTTTCAATATTCAATTAACAAATTAACCATAATTTTATTGCCTAGTCAAACGAAATGAGCGAATCCTTCATGTCGCTTTGCATGAAATTTCAATTTTCATTCCTAAAACGTAAGTCGTGAAAAACACGTTATTTTACTTCGTACTTATTCATATTATAGTTCATGATCTAGCGACCGTCCGATGTATGTATGAAACGGTAATAAATTTCCCGCATAAATGTAAGGCCGTCATTGCACAGTGCGTTTTGAGTCTAGCGACTTATTGGTCGCCAGAGTCTTACGACAGTTTGGTTCTTGGATTTAAGTTGTATCTTGAAATTATCCAAAACAGCATTTGTGTTTTTTGTAGATGTAAATATTAGGATTGCAATTTGTTGTGAGAAGTTTTTTTCCATGTAATTAAATAAAAAATATTTTAAGTTAAATGCCTGATAATTGAAAAAATGTTGGAATAATTAATTTTTGACTATCATATTTCGACTGTAAAATTACATTTCTGAAGTATTTAAAATATTTTTCAGTGCATTACCTAAAGCTCTAATATAAAATATACCCAAACGGTGCTTGCCAATTACGGCAACTTCAGTCACCCTGACAATAAAAAAAAGCAATTTTAAAACTTTTTAAATTTTATTTTGGTATTTAATATCTTTAGAAAATTTATTATTCCATCGTTTTGATTTTTTTGAAAATAAAAAAAAGTCAATATTTATTAATACCTACAGGAAATTTAAGTCTACATGATTTTGTACAAAGTCCGGCCCAAATGGCGCCTCTTACACTCCAAATCCTGAGCAATCTATTTTCTGAAGTTTTCGTTAACTCGTTGAAGCGTTGCCACAGGAATTTTGGTAATTTTGCAACGAATTTTGTTTTTGAAGGCTTGCAAAGCCTTGGGACAATCGTAATAAACCAAGGATTAGAGGTGTTCCCAGAGGGGAAATCACAAAGGGCCAAATCAGGAGAGTGCGTTGGCTGGTTCAAATTGCCTCTTAAGGATATGAGGCGTCTGGCTCGTCAAAAGTCCATGCAGACCTTCTTGGACCCAAAATTTTCGACGACAGCCATCTTATAGGGGGCAAACGAAGATTTTCATTTACATTTCGTTGATTGGAACGTCTCGAAATACTAAGGGTACCTTCTTGTTCCGAATTGAATGCCTGGGAGATGTTAAATTGCATACCCAATCCTCTAAATGACTGGGGTAGTGACGGTAATCAGCCCTTCTCCTTCTCGTGGATACTTTTCCAGTATCTTGAAACGCATAAACGCAGCGCAAAAATTAGGTATCTATTGGGGATTCGGCTGCGGAGGGAGATATTGAACCTTAAACGGAATGACGCTACACGCAGACGATGGAAAGGCCGTTCGAAAAAAAAGTTTACATACAAAAAACACATTGTTCTTCGAATCACTTTACTATGGCAACTGACACTACTAAAATCATAAAATTTTCGTTATTTTCTTTTGCATTAACTAACTTTCAATCTTCTGCAACTGTTAGAAAGGTATCCGCAATGCCGTCTTTAAATCCTTACGTCTACCGTGAGCCACCGTGTATCTGTTAAACGCCGTTTTTCTTTCAATTGACTTCATCGTGCGAGAACGCTCTAGAGGTACAGCGCATGACTAACATGTCAATGCTTTACTTTGCGTAGCATACATATTTATGAGGGTGGGATTTTTCCATTTATTACAAGGGATGTGGCTCATTTGACTGACGGCTTTCAGAGGAAATTACTCAATACGTGATATTCTATAGCTCACACAATGCATCTGAGGGATCAAATTAGGGACAGATTTTTCATAATTCCATCTAAGAAACTTCAGATTTACTCACATTTATAAATTTGAATCGATATCGTAACTATTAACGATTTTTAATTTTTTTGTTTTATTGCATGAAATGTGGTAAAACCGTATTATCTACAATTTCTGATCAAGATTCACTGCACTTGGTGTATCAATGCAACAATGGATGCGTATAAGATAGAGTAATAGTAGTAGTAGTATCTACGATGCACTTCAAAAATAACATACTACGTTCCATAGTTTTTGAAAATATTGAAACTTTTAAAACATATATTATATAATGAAAACTCAATCAAAATGCTCTTAAGTTTATGAATGAAACAGTTTATATCAATTTAATCAGAACAATCATTTTGTAACATCGTGATTTTTTCCGATCTCGATTAATTTGTTTTGTCCGCCTCGCGGTGGACAGCGCATCGAGGTGCTGTGTATGAAGTCGCGGGTTCGATTCTCGATTCCTTATACGAAACATTTATTTGATTTTGGTATTCCAAATAAAAATATTTATTTGAAGCGTAAGATTAATTATCTTGCCGTCATGTCATGTAATAAGTTTATTAAGATTTACTACACTCAATGTACAAATGCAGTACCTACCCTACTCACCACTGGATGCGAATTAAAGAAAGAAGCAGTAGTTAGAAAAGAGGTTTTTTAATAATTTAATTTAACATATTTATTAATATAAAAAAATTATTTAGTAAAACTTTCTAAAAAAAAATGCAGAAAACTCAGATTGTGAAAAAAATTAAAGGTAGTTTACGTTTCTTGGTTCCATATTTTCTCACATTTTTATTTACCGTTACAGTGCGAAAGCGCTAACTGGTCAATTAAATAAAGTGGAAGTGTACCAAGTATTTTTATTTAACTTTTATAACACTAAGTCATGTCAATAAAAAATATAAATAATTTTTATTTGTCTAAATTATTGTAAAATTATATTTTATGTACTGGGCCTCATTACTCATTAGGTGATATTTTCAAAACAAACAAAAGTTTATAAATCTCGATTCTAGATAAAACAAACGTTTTCAAATAATTAAAAAAGTAAGACTTAACTTGAATAAATTAATTATTTGGTAGTAATGAATTATTCATTTACTCCTATTTTATTCATTCATTCATTCCTAAATAAATAGCTGATTTACGAAGTTGTAGTAATTTATTTAGGTTTTCCATTAAAAACTATTCTAGACATTATCTTTTAAACTAAACGACCGCATAACTTTACAAATCAAGTTAAGAAAGTAGTTTGCCGTAGTAAGAATTTTTTATGAAACGGCTAAACATTGCGGATCATTAAAACTATTAATGAATAACCTTACATTAAATGATTAAACTTTTAACATGCAAATGTATGACCTTTGGAGTTTAAGTGATTTGAAATTAAGCTTTTCTTAATATCCAACAGCAAATTTTTACATAAAATCAGGTTTATGGTAGCTTTATTGGCCAAAAGACAATTTTTTTCGGTTTAAACTGTATGTATTATCAAACAGGTTTTCTAGTTTTTGGAAAATTCACCAAAATACTATAATCATTACAAACCTTATTTGTAAAAATTTCCTCATTGTCTAACATATACGAGGCGTGTTTTATAAGTAAGTACCGTTTTGAATTAAAAAAAGACGTGCAAAGATATCGCAATAATTTTATTTTTACATGAAAGCCTGTACCTTAATCTACTTTTCCACATAATTTCCGTGAATATTGAGGCACTTGTCATAACGTGGCACCAGTTTTTTGAATACCCTCTTCATAAAATTCTGCGCCTGACTTGTTAACCACTGTATCACAACTGTTTTGACTTCGTTATCGTCTTGAAGACGCTGACCACCCAGGTGTTTCTTCAAGTGCAGGAACAAATGGTAGTCGCTGGGCGCCAGATCAGGGCTGTATGGAGGATGATCTAGAGTTTCCCATGGTTCCTGGTGACGAAACATGGGTGGCCTACGTCACACCAGAATCAAAACAACAATCCATGGAATGGCGACATTCATCATCACCCAAAAGAGTGAAGTTTAAGCAAACAATTTCTGCCCGGAAAATCATGTGCACAGTTTTTTGGGACAAAAAAGGAGTATTGCTAGTGGAGTTTCTGCCTCGTAATGAGACAATCAATGCAGCGTCTTATTGTGAGACATTGAACAATCTGCGTCGTGCAATCCAGAACAAAAGACGTGGCAAGTTGAGTAAGGGTATCGTTTTGCTGCATGACAATGCCCGTCCACATGCTTTTAAATGGGAAACTCTAGATCATCCTCCATACAAGTCAGGCGGCAGAATTTTATGAGGAGGGTATTCAAAAACTGGTGCCACGTTATGACAAGTGCCTCAATATTCACGGAAATTATGTGGAAAAGTAGATTAAGGTACAGGCTTTCATGTAAAAATAAAAATTATTGCGATATCTTTGCACGTCTTTTTTTTAATTCCAAAACGGTACTTACTTTAAAAACACGCCTCGTATCATTTATGTAATACAATACAACTCGTAAGAAAAAGCTCAAAAATATGTGAAAACGAAAGCTTACCTTTTTTAAACGTTTAAAAAAGTTATGTTATAGCAATAACTAAAATAACGACGACTTTTTGTACCTGTCAAACGATGAAAATAAAATAAAACAGGTGCTACGAGTATTTACCGAAAAAAAAACAAATTAAACTGCCGTCTTCATGAAATCCCAATTTCAAAAGTAAATTTGTGTTATCAAGATGAATTCCTAAATCCAAGAAAATCAGATTTGTATTAAGGCTTTGTAATATTTAACGCCATTGAAAATCTTTATCGGATCACACTTTTAATAAAGTGAAAATTCAGAATCGGACAGATTGATGAGGAAATTTAGCGTGATCCCGAAAAAATGAAAATTTAGAATTTTGGATTTTCCAGAAAATTCCCGCGGTTTTGTGTATTTCCCGTTTTGGACGACAAAATGAAAACCAATTAACAAACTTGTAGAATAACGTCGGGGAAGGTTTGCCTTGAGCAAGTTCAGGACTTTCTTAGGTAAGGGATGAAAGTCAGGCGTAATTAATTTCATTAGTATTTTTACTCTTTTCACAAATGACTTGCCAAGTTTTCTTGTATAAACGAGGTTATGTACAGAAAAGTGACGAGGATCTGTTTCATTGGCTTTTATTTTTTTTTTTTTAATTTTTTTGGGATAATGTTATAAAGATGAACGACGAAAACCAGATTGACAAAATGCAGATGTTGAAATTGTATTCAATATGTACATAATATATATCACATGAATACTCAAACTGCCCTAGCTCAAAAAATACAACATTTGGGAAATAGAACAAATGCATTTTTATTTCGGGCTTCATTGAAAATGAATCTTTCAAAATTTTATATCTTTCCTCAAGAAAGAGATAGAAACACGTTTCTTGGACAGAAATGTGGCGGTTGGTATTCTCAGTCCTGTTTTGATAAATAAAGATAAAGTGCAGTATTGATTAATTGTGCGATATGCAGGTATCGTTGATTTGAAGGTAAGTAGTTAAAAATATAGTTTATAACTAACTATCAAGCCATTTCCCCTAAAAGGTAGGCAGAGAGGATAGAATACCACACCCTTCTGTTCTGGCACACTGCCCATGCTTCCTCTACATTAATACATCTTCTCATGCACGCACGTCGAAAAGTCCTATAGTATTATTCACACGAAATATTACGGCTGTCTAGTAGATATTTTCATTAAATTTGATTAATTTCTTGTTATTCAAAGCGTGCAATTGAATCACAGAAATCCGTTTCAACAACAAATGTTTAATAACTTTATTTAAAAAAGTAATTTTAATTTGGAAGTCCCTAAAGGCCTAAAACAACTCGGCAGTTGCGAAATTCAACAGATGTCGGTCAAACAGTAAATTCTTCAAACTAAAGTGAAACTCGCGTGAAAAGATTCCAAATTGGGAAAATCTTTTGAAGGAAAAGGGGAAAGTCCAAGATTTATTATGGGGCTCGAGGGCGGTAAGTGAAAATTCGAACGAAATGAATGTTTTAGCCATTGAATAAAAACATCGTAAAAAGGAAAACTCCCAAATATTTTTTAACTACATACTTAATTTTTATTTAACATGTAACGTGTAAAATAACAATAAAAGAACTCGAAGTTGATTCCCAACATTTAGGGATTTTTTTTTTTCCATTTCATTTCAAGAGTGTAAATTTTAAAAGTTTAAATAAGAAGTGAGTAATTGACTATTCATCATTTGATTTTTATGCGGAAACTTTATCCATGTGTTACCTTAATTCAATATTATGAAAAATTCCTAAAATTTCGGCATTGGCATTCTTTTCATATTTGTGAAAAGTTGTAATTGGATTTATACATCCCTACATATGCAATTATCTTGAAAAATGTACTAATTAAGACTGTTGGGTTTCCGTAAACAAAAATAAAATAAAACTTTCACAATGAAAACAATGACCACATTGTATAAAAAGTAAAAAAGTAACATTGAAAAAATATTTTCCAAGTTTAAAACGCGAGTCGCTCAGTTATTAGGCGCTCGGCGTTGCGTTCGGCGCGCGTTAGTACCGTACACACAGCGCGCTTTGCCCGGCGTTTTACGAGCGTTACCAGGGTGTCCATACCAATAGGTACTACTGGCTTAGTTCGAAAATGGACAAATATTCAGTTTGAATATTCCATTTACTAAGTAAGTAGGTTCTTAGTCCCTACTTATTTTCAACAATATGCATCCTACACGAAGGCGCGCGATCAAATGTACGGCACAATGGCGTCGCATGTATCTACAAGCGCCCGCGAAACGCGCGTTAGAATGAAAATCTGAAAACGTGTGTACATCTTTAAGTGACCTCTATATTCTTTAAACGCGCGTTACCAAAGCGCGCGCTTTAAAACGCCTAATGTGTACACGGTCTTAACTTATTATAAACTACCCTAGAAAGTTAAAAAAAACGAAATTTCAAACCTCGAACATTCAAAATTTAAAAAAATTAACTCTTGATGCCGTGAAAAAATATACTTAATCAACCAGTGGTGGCCCAGTGGGTAGCGTCACGGTCTCTGAGTCCAGAGATCGTCGGTTCGAATCCCCACTTCGACACGACTCGATTCCTATTTTCAAGCACAAGCCGCTTAGGCTTTATTGAAAATAGTATTTACAAATTGAAATATGTGCAAATATCATAAGATTGCATAGATTTCTTTTACAAAAAAGAAGAAAAAAAAAAAAAGAAGAACCAAAATATGATTTCTTCAAATGGAGTGGTTACCTTTCTTAGACATACCTACTTTTTATTCAATGTGTTTCTCATTCGACGTATCAAATCGCAGAAAGAGTTTGCGGAGAAGTAGGATTTATTTTACCAAGTTTATTGCGAATCTTTATTTATCGGATACTATTTTAAATAAAGGATATAGAAACAGGATCACCATCCATTATGCTATAAAACTAACAATGAAAGCTTCAACGCATGGATTATTCGTATTAACACTTCTATTGTATGTCAGCCGAATTTCAAGTTTATGAAGCATTTACTATGACATCATGATGGTCGCTTTGGCCAACAATGTCAGTTTTGTTACGGTATTTTAGTATGTCAGTAATCTTACTTTATTTTATGTTGTGAGTCAGTTTTGTTACTTTATTTTATGTCGTAAGTCGGTTTTGTTACTTTACTTTATGTCATGCGGGTAACATACTTCTATATCTGAAACATAAAAAAATGTCACGTGTCTCGAGAAGTTCACGAATCGTAAACCCAAATACAATGGTGGAATAAGAACACAATTCTTATGACTTTAATAGTTTTTTCAAATTTTTATATCTATGAACAATTTTTTAAGCAAATGACAATATTTATACTCTACGAGTATAAAATCTCACAAAGAGCGCGCCTGTTAAATGATACCGAAAAAAGCTGCATACGAATATGCTAAAATATTTTTCTATTATACAGAAACATTTTTAAAAATAAAATCTCTTTTGTCTGTAAAACAGGCATTAGGAAATTTATTAGCTAAGAGGGTATTTGATTTCGCACATTTGTCGTTTTACCACAAAAAAAATATTATCATCTGATGACGGATGGAAAGATAGTTGTCTTCGCAATCTGCCTAGGAATTACAGAAACAACATTCAATACAAAGTGAGCTGTCTGAAATTCCAGTTTATACTCGGTTCAAACAAAATCCCGACTTTTCTGTGCCGGTGCTTCTATATGAAGGTAAATCCTGGCACAAAAGCTCAGAATGCTCGTTTGTTGAGTTTTGATTAATATTTTATTTGTGATACCTTGGACTAGTTCCGAAGCATAAGACTGATCATTTTACCTTCATGTAATAAAATGATCAATATACATTGCATTTGTTGTACCAATGCAGTGCCTTATGCACCATTGGGCAAGGATAAGGGAAATTAGCAGTAGTATAACCGGTAGGGAAGCGCCACGCGCCGTGATATGTAATGGGATTCTAATAATAGAAGTAAGGTTCAAAATAGATCTAAAAAATAATTTATTATTTATAAAAAAGGTTTTATAACTTATCTTATAAACTTTGTTGAAAATAAGTTAAAAATACACTTCCTAAATTGAATTCAAACCTTAAGGATCTGGATTACGAATAATAGAATTAAGGATTCTAAACTTCACCATGCGTGGGATTCGAGATATTTACATTTTAGTAGAATGTAGAGTCTATTTCTTTGGCAGAGCAACACTTCATGAAATCCTCACGGGTTAGGGAGATAAAATTATTTGTTTTCACACAAAATAAAATGCAAATTTAATGGCTACAAGATAGATCTTTCCACAACGTAAATTCAACTTTTCCGTCCGAACTGCAAAACTTTTAAGTCGGCGCCAAGTGGAAAATTTGCCACCGATATTAAGGTTATTTCTGGTAAAAAATACACTAGAACCTAAAAAGATTATTTAATTTTTTATTCTTGCTTAAAAACTATTTTATTTCTGCTTTTGAATTTACGGAGGAAATAATAATAGAGCCATGATATAAAAATGCGAGCGGTTGAACATATTTTCAAATGGTAAAGTTGGATAAAAATGAGTAGAAAAATTAGTATTCCGTAGTAAAATTAGTAAAATGCTCGTGTTAACAAAAATACTCATGTTTTTTTGTATTATGTAAAAACTTTCGACCTTTGAAATGTTTAAAACAGTTTTTTTTTAACTTCCATAATTGTTTTTTTCTTGTATTATATTTAAAATGATTTTCAAAATGTTTAACCGTTTTTTTATTAAACCAGATTCTCTTTTCAAAAATCGGTTAATTAAATTTGGCAAAAAATTTAAGGGTTAATAATAACATGATGCGATCTCAGACCGAAGTGTTAAGTTAATAATCATAATTAAATAAGTTGCCAATGTCACAGCACGAACAAATTCATATTGGACGGTGCGACCTCTGAGTGAAGGATAAAACTCAAAATTGTTTTGTGAATACGTGCGTATGACAGAAAATTAACAAATATTAAAGCTCTTTAAGCTGAAGTTTAATCATAATTAAAGTTAAAGGGTAATTAAACTTTAGAGCCACTAATTAAGAAAAGTATCTATGTTTGTATGAAGAAACATAACAAGTGTGTAAAAAATAGAAATGTAATATATTCTTCTTCTTTCGCCACGTTTGAATAATACCAGACCTTTTGTGCCCTAAAATATAATTAAATTCCCTTTAGTATCGGTGAGTGATACCCATTTACCTTATTTTATAATCCAATTGCTGATAAAATCGAAAATTTGCAACCTTAACGAAGGAAAACTGTAGATATTTAACGTATTTTTACATTTTTGCTTGGAGAACAACTCTTTTAGTAAGTTTTAAAAGAACTTTCATCGGGAACGTTTCTGAAAAATAAACGAAGCGACGGATACAATTATTTATTTAGATTTTATTCCTAGCTCCGGCCATTAAAGCGTAATAGGGGAGTTAACAAATTAAATAAAATTATTAAAATTTAGCAATTATTTAAAAACAGTGTTACTTCTTCATTCATTTAAAAAAATACGTTTAATATAACATAAATATATTAGTCTCAAGTGACCTTTTACTCAGTCATGGAAAATATTTTATATAAAATATCGCTTTTACTCAAAAACAATCACTTCACATTTGGATTTTTGTGGTGGTTAAACGAAGACTCCCATCTTAACATTTTAATTTGTCGAAAACCTACCCACTTATAAAAATTCCTTTTGTGTCCAGGTTTTTCTTTCGTTTGCTAATTCGTTCACAAGTTTAAGAACTTGAATTTTTCGCTTATGCGATCGCAACATTTAAAGCGTTTAAATTTAAACCTCACTCATTTATTTTTTCAACGAATTCTAGAAGGGTCGAAATAACCAACTTTCATTTAAATACAAAATTTTTTTTTTTCAGATTTGAAATTCAAGACCACTAGGGGTCAAGGGCAATTAATTTTTTTAAGTTTACTAAGTCTAGTGTTTTTAATGAATTACCACAGTAGAATGTATAATTCTTTTGTACAAAGAGCCTAATTAAAAAAACACTTTCTAAACTCGCTCACTTATGGAAGTAAAACAGACCAAAATTTTTATTGCGATGTTATTCGGAATTCCTACTAAATAAATAATATAGATAGAATTCGTTTCAAATCACACTAGCCTACACTATGACTTATTCATTTAGATTCATTTACCGTAGAGCAGGGGTCAGTAAACTTTCTTGTGAGATGAGCCAATTATTAAGCTATATGTAAAAAAAAAAAAAAACATGTGTGCAGTTCACACCAGGTAGAAGTGAAACCTTAATAAAACTAAGCTGAGAGAGAATGAGATAAATGCAGTATCAGGAGTGGGATATAATTATAGGATTTATTTATTATTTATTTTATTTGTTGATAATTTTTTTTCATTTTATTATTCATGATCCATGTCTTTAATTTCTACAAGTAATACGAGCGGTTTATGATAACTAAAGTATGACACAAAAGTTTTAGTTTCGATTTTATCAATATATCTGTGAAATACCGCGTCAATTACTGTTTTTGATCGGAATACCCTAATCCGTAAAATTTTATCTTGTTTATTCATGTTTTCGAAGTCATAGCTTCATTATTTGGAACCAAATATGGAATTGATTAATTCCATTCTGCATTACGCAGAAGTAGAAATGGAATTAATATATTCCCTTTTACACTACTCGGAATCATAAGTGGAATCAATTCATTCTTTACTGCATAGAAGGCGACCAATTTGTAATGAGTTCTGAATAGATTCTCCTGGAACCAATTCTATTTTTCGAAACTGGGCAGGCGCACACACATACATTACAAACTTACTACATGCATGCGCACAACGCTTGGTAGACAAGAGTGTGGAGGCTACGAAGCACCGCACGATGAGAAGACGAAGATAATAGGAAACGCTATACAACTGTGTTCTATCTCATTCTCTCGCAGGCTAAATCCCATAGATCTATATGTTTGTCTCTTTTTAGTGTCGCTTTTTCGTTTCATAGAGTTTCAAATCACTCCCAACGATTCTAAAGAAGTTTTCACTTCAAAAAACCATTGTGTGCGGATAAGGGAAAGTAATAGTAGTAGTAAAAAAACCGGTGACAGATAACTTAAAACTATAAAAATATTTAGGTATAATGAAAGATAAACTAAACTTTTATTCTGACAGGTAATGCAGACAACTTTTTAAAAGGAAAAATGGAAATAAAGGTATTGAAACACGACAAACATTTTAAACTTTTAACTTTGCTGCCATATTTATGTTATAATGCCTTATATAATTATATAATACAATTGATAGGACTAATAAGGTTCCGCATACGAATTTTTGTACATTTTAAGGTCATATATAATCAAATAATTCGGTTTTCTTTGTTCCTTGTAATAATTAAAACGTATTCATAAAAAAAAAACAAATTGTAATAGGTCTGTGATTTTTAAATATATAATTATTTTTGAAGTTTGTTATGAATGTCACGAATTTTTTATTAAAAAAATACTTAATATACGTAATAAGCTAATGGCTACGATAATACCTGCAAGCGTTTCACGAATCGCGGTTTGCGGATTCCAGGCTTAGGATAACTTACCTCTGAACTAATCGAATCATTTCGTATCATTTGTAAGGATTAACAATACGAACGTTTGCGGAATAGATAAAGTAGGTAGGTGTGTTTATGGGAGGTGAATTCGTGGGTCACCGCCGTGGATTTATCTTTATTCACGAAAATACTCCTGGTTTTGTACTTAAGCGATAATTTGGAGCTATTTGTCTTCTAATTTGTCCCCCAGTCCTTTTGATTCAGATAATTATTTGAAGGAATATATAATTTTCACAAGTTTAAAAAAACCATTGTTCACATAATAATTGTCGATTTTATTTCGTCAATGTTAACGTTATGATCAGTATTTTCATTGCTTTATGTCAAGTTAATTCCAGACTCCATAATGAGCGTTGGATGGCAGACATGTTATTGACGT
The DNA here is from genome assembly GCA_022494985.1 of Micrasema minimum. NCBI lineage: Eukaryota > Metazoa > Arthropoda > Insecta > Trichoptera > Brachycentridae > Micrasema > Micrasema minimum. The sequence continues at coordinate 55,994 of JAGVSP010001261.1, forward strand.
TATTGTAAATGATTAGTTTTACTATTATATTATGTATTACCTGTACATCTGTTTGTACCCCTAATAAAATAAAATAAAATGAAGTGTTATATCAGTCATCAGACTAATATTACTTTCCCTCGCGAATGGCACTGCATTGAATCAAAGTGCAATGAATCTTGATAATTAGTTATATATTTTTATAGGTAATTGGTCGCTGCTTTGTTCAATGTTTTCTTAATCTCAATTAATTACATGAAGGTTAAATTAAGTCATAGAATTTACATCAACATAGTGACATAATCTCGTGCAGAAATTTGAAACTAGAAAATGGCTAAAATGTTTGCAAATAGGGCGCGCCAGCTACTCAAAGTATAAAAGGGTAGATTTTGCGATAATATGTTCACGTATGTAAGTTTATTGTTATAAGGTTGGTCAGCCACTTCCGACGTTAATGTACTTTTTAGGGGCTAAAATAAAAAATGCTAATAGAATGAGGCGTCTAGAATGAAGACTTGTCGGCTTACCCATGTCCCATGTTACTTGGAGCTTAAGTATTTAATTAAAGGGCCTGATTTGTAAATATATAAATATTTTGTCCAATTGGACAATATTTTTTAAGAAACTATTTTCAGTAAATGGTTTTTTATATGCCTAATAGTGTTGCCAAGTATTTTCAGATTTCGTTTTTTAATGGGTGATGGATCCTGAGAAATACCTAAATCTTCTATTTTAGGATAAACAAAAAATGGTCTTATGGTGATAATGAATAGGTATTTATATCTTAGGACACCTTACAGTTAATTATGGTACATAATAAATCCCTAGTTATAAGTGTACGAAACGAGAATTAAAAAATCACGCTTTGGGAGTAACACGTTCGCAAGAAACAATATTAATGAATTATTACTATAAAATTAAATAGTTCCCACTAGCATTTCATTTTTATTCGCTTCTACTTCACTCTATGAGCATAAAATATCATTTTATAATCGGCATTAAAATTCTCTTCTTCTTCATCAGCCATTGTTCGTCCACTGCTGGACATAGGCCTCCCCCATATTGGTCCACTGCTTTTCTGTCCTGGGCCTCGAGCTGCCATCTGGATCCTGCAGTACATTTTTATATCATCTGTCCATCTTCTTGGTGGTCTTCCTACAGGTCTCCTTGCAGTTCTAGGTCTCCAGTTCAGCAGGCGCTTCGTCCATCTGTCCTCATTGATTGGCGTGCCACATGTCCAGCCCATGTCCACTTCAGCTGGGAGATAGCTTTTATGACGTCTATGACTCTAGTCCAACTTCGTCTTTTATCTCCTCGTTAGTGACATGGTCTCTTAAACTGATGCCGAGCATGCTTCGCTCCATTGCCCTTTGCGCTACAACGAATTTATTGGCCGATTGGATAGTCAGTGTCAATGTCTCAGCCCCATAAGTCAGCACTGGAAGTATGCACATATTAAATACCTGCTTTTTAAGGTTGTTAGGAATTGGACTCTTCATAATGTGGGATACATTCCCAAACGCTGCCCATCCCAGTCCAATTCGGTGGTTTATAAACCGCCGATTAAAATTCTCTTATGATCAGAAAATACATTAACGTAGATAGTAAAGTCAATCTATAATTGAACTGAAGATAAACAATATCTCAATGAATGCTTTCTATGTTGTGTAATTTTCTACAATAATATAATTATAATTCATTATTACAGGTTATTTTGGTTCCTGATAAAACAACGGCTGAAGCAGTAGGTACCTACTTATCTATTTATATTCGCTAATTTCTGAGCTAATTGATATCGTGCTGCTATTTTTAGTTCTCTAGGAAGATAGCGCGTACTACGCACGCCTCTGGAGATAAAGACGAGCTTCGGCGTCGTACGTAGGTATTTCTTAGTTGATTTTGTAGCCCCGCTCACCCGCCTCGGTGGCGCAGTAGGCAGCGCGTAAGTCTCATAATCTTAAGGTCGTGAGTTCGAGCCTCACCCGGGGCATAATTTTTTTCGAAAACAAACTTAATTTTATAGTACCAGGAAAGATAGCAAGGTATTTTTGGTATTTATTTTAATTTTATATTAGTTTACTCATCATCATTCCATATCTGCTCTTTGTGTGAGCATATGGATTATACAAACTGCCTCTTAGACAAACATATAACGAATTTTCTACTATTCAAGTAGGTTCTACGTGTGCAGTTTTATTTTATTATTATTTTAGGAAATTTTCAGTCAATGGTAGGTTAGGTTAGGTTAGGTGAGGTTAGGTTAGGTTTAGGTTAGGTTAGGTACAAGATTTTCCTAGTGTTTAGTGAATCTAAAATAGTAAAAAAGATAGCGAGTTTCCGGCCGTGGGAAAGGGTCCTTATGACTAAAATAAACATCTCACAGTCTCCGGCAGTACATTATTTTATACTAGTATAATAATATTTATATTACTTTAATGAAATTGTAATAATTTTCTTGCGAACTTCGTAACGCTTGTACTTACTTTTCCATGCTTTAAATTCTACTTTAATTTTATGAACAACATATAAAAAATAATTTAAAAAAACTGACTCACAAATTTCCTTGAATTACATGTGCCCTTTATTCACGAAATGTTGTTTTTTTGCGGTAATCTTTAGTTATCTAGGCAGATTGAATAAAAAATGGTAAAATAACACGTTAAAAAAACTGTTAGCCCTCCTTCTTGGCATTTTTCTAGATAACCATTGCTACAACAAAAAAAAAACAATTAATAGCATAATATTTTAGTATAGGGAATTTGTTAGCTAGTTTTTGATTGTTGTAATCTTTCGTAAAAAATAACATTTTGTGTTCGCCGCAAACGTAACACGCTATACTGAAATGATTTTTACTAGCATCCCCTCTTAATATTTTTTACTATAGTCATAACTTTTAACCTTTTCTTGCCATTGGGCTGTAAAAAAACTACTACACAAATATAATTTAACAGTAATACTCCAAGGAGTGTATTTTGAAGAAGATTCAAAGTGATGTGCCTAACAATAAATCAAAAGTTGAAGTGTCACGTAAATACGGTGACATTTGCACCCTTCATTGTTATTATACCCACTGTAGTTGGAAAGAGATAGAATGCTTTTGTGATGTGGATACTTAATGCGGTTAGACCCTTCGCAACATTAAGAGACGTTTCGAGTCGAATGTGTAACATGACTTTTGAATCAAGGTTGAAAAAATTATTTTTTTCTTTTCATAAAAGCTTTCATAAGTTGAGTAAATTTTTTTTTTTTTTTTTTTTTTTTTTTTTTTTTTTCTTAAAAAAAATCTTATAAAACATACATGTATTATAATCCCAGGAGTTATAAAAACTCATTTTGGTATTATTCACATTTTTAATTACATACTTATTGCAAAAAGACGAATAAGAAAGACGATTTAAATTTAACACATTCAATCTTAATCCTAAACATCATATCTATCATTGAAAAACATATTTATATATAGATCTTTAAGGGCTCTACTATTTATTGATTTATTTATTTTTATTTCATGGGGTAGATTATTATATTGGGATCGAGAAATGTTCATTAGGGATTTTTTACCGAATTTTGTGGATCGAAATTTTGGAATGTGGAGGTTTTTTGAATTACGTGTATTGTGACCATGAAGCTCAGAGTTAAAATTGTGTTTTAAACTTGTATGTGCTGAATGATTTAATATGGTAAGTATGGTATTTGTGATTTCATGTGATTAAAAAGCTTTGTTTTTTTATTAACTTTTTTATTTTAAACACTTAGCCAACTAGTTTCAACCCAGTTGCTCGATCACAGATCACTATCGACTCGGTAATAAGCGACGTGATAACGATTTCTTACCCATGGATGTTTAACGTTTTCGCGATCACAATGGAACACGCGTTAAAATATATCGATCGGGATTACTACACGAGCGCATCAAGTCGCGAGCCCTTTTCCGAGATATATATTCTTCGCACATATCTTCATTCAATCTTTCTCGAGTGCCGTATTGCATTTAGCCGGCGTTCAGCAAGCCAAATATTGAGAAAAGCAGTCGACATAATAAACAATCCGACATGCGCGATGATTTGACGTTTGACGTCTGGCCGCGATATCGCGTGCCGAGCATTCCCGAGCGTTGCTTCGGCAATGATCGGCTCGGCGAACGTGGTATGAACGAATGTTTATTGTGATCGGTCAAATCTTTAGCGTTAGCACGTGGTTTGCACGTTTTTAACTACGTCGATAGTTATCTGTGATTGAGCTACTGGTCATCCTCAGGGCTACTTATCAAGAAAAAACTTAACAGTAAGAATTATACAGAATAGGTAGGTACCTAATAAGTGGGGGTGGCTATGGATAAGGGAGTAGTGGTAGGGATTCTTCACAAGTACCTAACTACCTACTTACCGCAGAGTAAAATTACACAAATTCTTATTAAAATGAGGTTTTTTATGAATAGTATTAATTTGACTAATTAAATTATATTCGTAAAAATTTATCGAAAAAAAATCAATTTTGTACTAAATTCTCTCGAAAACTGTGGGTCAAAAAAAAAATTTTGGTTCTACAAAATCGTCTCCAAATATGATGTAGATGCACTGGTTTCCCGCTTGTACATCTGTTACACGGTGTATACATAGAAGAAGGCAGGATCATTCGTAATAATTTTCAGCGATCCTGAAAATTTTCAGTCATGCGGCTCTTTTTTCCTGAATCCTGATATTATTTTAATCAATACAGCGGAATTTCAATTCATTGTTTAATCGTACAAGAAATACAATCACTGTGTAAAAAATATTGCCACTCGCGGTACAAAAAGTTGCCAAGCAAATACAAACACGTCTGTCAATTGGTAATCAATAAAAATTTTCCGACGGATTCAGCTGCTAGCGATCACTGAGAAGGATTATCACCAAAACATGGCTGTCGTCTCAACTATAAACACAGTAATCCAAAAAACTATTTTTATTTAAGTTGAAAATTATTTTTTTTTCCAAAAATACGTCATAATAGAACAGAAAAGCATTATCTGCATTTTAATCATTTAAACAACATTTTACTACATATAAATATGTCTGATTTTGAATGGTTTCAAAGCTCAACAAGCGAGCATTCTGATCTTTTGTGAGGTGCCAGGATTCGCATCCATAAAGGAGCACCGGCACAATACAGGAATTAAGGAGTCGGCATTTTGTTTTGACCGAGTATAAACTGGAATTCCAGACAGCACGCATCGTGTTGAAAGTTGCTCCAGCAATTCCTAGACGCATTGCGAGTTCCTTTTGCGTGCTGCCATCTTCAGTTATATGAACACCTAAGTATCTGAAGCTGCCAAGAGAAGGATTCTAGGCATTAGGTGGTTTGACTTCATAACCAACGCTGAAGTTAAGAAACGGACGCAGCAACCTCCAATAACTGGAGTCGTGAAGATGTGGCGATGGACCTGGCTTGGGCATGTTTTTTGCTTGAAATTTTCCCCTTTCCGTCAAGTACTGGATAACAAATACTAGGCGGAAATTGAATATTATTTGCTAGCCAATGACAAGTCATAAACCCTGTAAACGCCTATATATCCATATTCCTTTTCAACCGTCCTCTCAGTTGACTCCAGGATAATGAGAAAAGGAAAATTGCGTTTTTAGTAAAATGTGGGATACTGTGTTTATTTCCATTACAGCTATGAGGTGGGCGGTAGGAACGAAGCGGGGGAGGTGGCTGTGAGTGTGGCACTGATTGATGTACTCGTGGATATAATAGTGCAGGGGGTAGAATCACCAAACCACCAAACATACGCCCGCCTATAATGGCGGGAATGACTGCCGACGGATTGTCAACAGCGGACGTCCAGGACGCCGAGAACCTGATGCCTTGTAAAATAGGCAGGCATGGCTAAGGCTCTCAGGAGGCATACGTAGTATATGGCCTAGCTAGCCGAAACGCTTGCGTCGGAGTACCTTATGCACCATTGGGTTTATATAATGGAAAGAAGTAGCAGGTAAAGAATCTAATAATTATTAATAAGATTTTTTTACAAATTTAGTTTTTGACTTTTTTTTATACCTAATGAATGCTACATGGATAAAACATGAGTTTTTTTTCAAATAATTCATATTTTTCGTGTTGTAGGCAGGTCCGCCTTATGGTGTAGCCATAGAGCGTAAGGCTGCCAGGCGAGAGGTCGCAGGTTCGATTCCTGATAAGGTCGATATGAAATATTTATTTGAATGTGATTTCCACATAAATTTCATACGCGATACACCGTTGAGCAGTGCCCTATGCACCGTTGGTTGCGGATAAAGGGAGAGTAGTATTTAGGTTTAGATACATAGAAACATAAATACAGATAGTATATATTTGTAATTCTAAAAAATATATGCATAACGAAAATCTCAAAAAGGTTGTGGTGGGTTCACAATTTCTAAGATTTTAATCAAGAAATACATCGTAAAAAATACTTAGAAGAAAAAGCGAAATGTCGGGATAAATTTAAAGCATATTGTATCGGATGTCACGGATTTGTGAGGCACAAAGATGAATGTAGAACGTACAGAAAAGGTAATAAAACTTTTCTCTTCAAACTAACAAAGGTTCCATCTTTTTATTTCTTCTTCTTCCTACACATTTCATATAACTTTAGCTCCCGTATTCCCATACATATTTGTCGTTTCAAATCAGAGTATTCATGTTTCTATTTTTATACAAGACTCTGTGTTTTCTTGACATCAAATTGAAAAGATAACGAATGAAAACATTGTTTTGACAATTTTTAAGGTATCTATGGTTACCTTGAATTTTAAATGTGTGTGTATAAGCAAAAAAATATTAATTATTTAATAAAAATGCGTTGTAGTAATATAAATTAGTTGAAAGATATGCATTTCTGTTGAATGAGAATGTACAGTATAAACGATGTGTATTTAATTAGTTTATTTAAATTTGGTCTCAAATAAACAATATGGCACTAATTGTGCCCGTTTCAGAAAACTGCTGATCATTGAAAAGTATTGGAATTAATTGCATTTGAAGGCATCAAATTAGATAATTCGATCAAACTCTATTCCATAGATACAATACACTGAATTTAGATACTTGGTTTTTAGCGAAAATATTATAAACACGCATTAAAATATATTTTTAAATACATATTTTTCTTTTAAGTGCATTCAAAACTGTTGCACAATAATTGATACATCATGGATAAACTAAAGTGCTTATTTAGAATGCTTTGAAAGCGAATATTAATATGTTTATATAGGTACATAAGAAGTAAAGAAGTTATGGTTTTGAAGCTATGAATTAAAGGTTTTTTTCTAAGCAGAACCTAAAAATTTGTGCTTTTATTTTATAACGTAAAAAAACTTTTGGTTGTCTGTAAAGTCGGTTTACGGACGATAAATTTTACGTGATAATGTCAGAAAACATTGATGAAAAATAGCATATTTTTATGAATTGAATTGAATTATTATTACTGAATTATCATTATTTTGTAAAATACAAAGCAGAAGTTAATTGAAAATTACATTTTTTCCATAAATTAACATTTTTTTGCACTCGTTCATTCAAATATTTGTTTACTTAAATTATACAAATTAATTACAAGTAACAATGTGCTATTAACAATTTATTTGCAACTTATATACATATGATGATATGATGTTTAAGATCCTCCAACCTGTGTTATTTTGTGAAGGATAGGACAATGATAGGAAAAGTAGGAAATCAAGGGGAGTGTTTCAAGTGTAATGTGCCTTGAAAAAGTCAAATCGATGGTTGTTCCTCTTAGCGTTGTTGACTTATTAACATCTGAAACGCATTCGAGATTGTACGTATCTTTCATATATTTGAGGAATGTGTCATTATTTTTCACGTTTGTGTTGAAGTCGCCGCAAAGAAGAATTGGTACATCGGCATCAATATCCATCAAGAACGGTGGCACATACTCTCTGTTGTGCTAGCAGGAGTGGAAGAGAGATAGATGCGTCACAAGCCGAACGCTTAGGCCGATCATGCCTCTCTATCGCTTGTTCCGCGCTCTCGCTTGCACACTCATGCTCAATGAGTCATGCTTTTTCGTGTGTGCAGCTGGCGTTCATCGATTTATTAGACGTTATCACGTCAAAAATATGGTTGATATTGGAAGTAGTTTAGGTGATTTAAACAAGTCATTAGATTTTGATTTATATCATTAATATCTACGCCACAAAGTCTCTCATGAACTTACACGCAATAGAATAAAGCCCATTGGTAATATAACATAAAGAGAGATGGGTAATATTAAGGGGGTATGGGCAGTGAGAGAATGGTTAGAATAATATTATGACGCTACTGATGGATGAGTTCGGAGAGGGCCATGACTGATATGGGACGATCAATAAACCATTTCTCCTACACTTGTCAAATGCGTACCTATTCGTATCGTAGAAACGTTCATAAAATAGAGAGAAGTTCGTGTGAGAAAATGAGAGATATGCTTAATACTTAACTTACGAATATTATACTCAAATTTACAGCTTCTGGGAATTGAACTCATTAGGTACCACAGATTTTGGCTCTGAAACGCAAATCGTAACCAACTAGGTGATATAATATGGAGTATAGAATTCCATTTTTAGAGTTGAATTTTCACTCTAACGATTTGAGAATTAATTGAACCGAGTTGTGATCTAGTGGTAGGTTCGAGGATTCCGGACTAGAATCTCTAGGTTCGAATCCTACTTTACTACAACTTGTTTCCTGCTTTCTGGCACAGTTATTTCCGACTTTTTGAAAGCAGCTGCAAAATTGAAATATTTGAGTATATCATAAGAACTAAAACGTTTCTTTTGAAAAAAATTAAATAAATAAATAAATTTATTTATTTCAAATGCACGGTACACTATACCCTTTACAATAATAAGAAAAATAAGATTCATAAAGTACACAATAACATAAATATCAATAATAAAGAAAAAAGAACAAGAAATATATATGTTATACAGATAATTAAAGAAATTACTAAAAAAAAAAATGGGATTTAAAAAAAATTGTTAATAAATTAGTAAGTAAGAAAAAGTAAATTAAATTATATGCATCGGGTCCGACAAGCAAGCAAGCAATGCACCCCTAAAACATGACAACGACATGCTGAAAAAATCTTGTTTAGTGCTATACTCATTACCTATTATATGTAGCCGGTTGTATAAATAATATTTTTGATACTTCGATTTTTAACAACATATACGCAGTCTGTTCAAAAAGTATCGCGAATTTTATATTTTTTCAAAAAGTATTTATTTATTCATGAATATCTATTTTGTCCCCTTCAAAGTAATTCCCCTCGGATATAATACATTTATGCCAACGTTTTTTCCAATCCTCGAAGCACTTAAAAAAATCATTTTTTGTGATCTTGTTCAGCTCCTCCTTCGATGCCGTCTTTATCTCCTCAATCGTGGCGTAGCGTCGTCCTTTCATGGGCCTCTTCAGTTTTGCAAACAGGAAAAAGTCACAGGGGGCCAGGTCTGGGGAATACGGTGGCTGCGGCGCTATTACTGTGTGTTGTTTTTGGCCAAATATTCGCGCACAAGCAACGATGTGTGAGCAGGGGCGTTATCATGGTGCAAAAGCCAGTTTTTGTTCTTCCACAAATCCGGGCGTTTCTGGCGGATTGCTTCGCGCAAATTGCGCATAACTTGCAGGTAATATTCCTTATTGACCGTACTACCCTGTGGCAAGAACTCATGATGCACCACGCCCCTGCAATCGAAGAAAACTGTGAGCAAAACCTTCACGTTCGACCGAACTTGGCGCGCTTTTTTCGGTCTTGGCTCATGCGGCAGCTTCCATTGGGATGATTGAGCTTTGGTTTCCACGTCATAACCATAAACCCATGATTCGTCACCAGTTATGACCCTCTGGAGCACATTTGGGTCGTCACGGACCGAGTCCAACATCTCCTGAGCAATGTTAACGCGATGCTGTTTTTGGTCGAAATTGAGCAATTTTGGCACGAATTTCGCGGCGACCCGACTCATGCCCAAATCATTGGTTAAAATCGAATGCAACGAGCCAATCGATATTTTTAGGTCCTCAGCAACTTCTCTAACGGTGATTCGACGATTGGCTAATACTATTTTCTTCACTTTATCAATGTTTTCGTCTGTTGTTGACGTGCTCGGGCGTCCGGCACGTTCTTCGTCGTTCACATCTTCTCGGCCCTCTGAGAAAATTTTGTACCACCGATAAACGTTGCTTTGGTCCAAGGTAGCTTCACCATATGCCACAGTCAACATTCGGAATGCGTCCGCGCACTTTATTTTGTTTTTCACACAAAATTTGATACAGATTCTTTGATCCATTTTTTGGAATAGGCAAAAATCGAAGACGAGCCAAAACACATCCAAGCAAAACAGCTGTCAAAAATTAACTAAACATTCAAAATGTCCGACCTTGTCAGCATAAGTAAGGGACGTGTGAGTACCAACATAACGCTACAAAAAAATCCAAAATCAAATATACGTAGCCCGCGGAAATTCAAAATTCGCGATACTTTTTGAACAGACCTCGTATATTGTTGTAAATTGGTGTTATAAACAACAATTAATATCAAATTCCACCATCTAAAGACTCCAGCACTTAGGCTAATACACGAAACGTGTGATTTAGATTTCTAGTGATAACGTTAATGCCTATTGATGACGTAGTGGGTACCTAGACACCTCAGACACGGTGGTCACGGTCGAAGGTGTTAACTTATTTCTTACATGAGACGTAATTTTTTGCTAGAGATATGTAATAATGCATTCGTTAATTTTTGAAATTAGTATTTAAATAGACCCTGAGTAAAAATGTACCTAATTGTAATAGGGTTCTTTTCGATAGCACCAATATCCTTGAAAACGTTATAAATATTTAAAGTATATTTTTACAAATCCAACGATATAAAACACACTGATCAAAAGTTTTGTTTTCATTTATAAATTTATGTTTTAAAAACACGAAAATACGAATGATTTTTAACGCCCGTTATTGGCTAATGACGTCATACCCGTCTACAGTGAAAGGCGCGAAATTCATTCCGTAGTGAGGGCCTATATTGCTGTGACGTCACACCGCATGCGCGCCAAATGGAGGATTTTGCGAGCGATTTGAAAAAGCGCTATTTCAAACCGCGCTAGATAGTTATTATGACATCGTAAAAATTAAAATTGTAATTTTTCAATCAATTTTTTGAAATAAAAATAAAAAAAAACGGAAAGAACCCAATTCACCCATCATACCATTGAACAAATTGGTAGGCAAAGCGGATAGCACGCCATACTATTATATCTTAGCACATCTCTGTCTTCTCCAAATAATACATCTCGTTCATGCACGTTAATTATTCCGGCGTTTAGCATGTCCCCTTTTGAAGTGCGTAATTGTACCTATTAGATCATGCCACGTCTTTCTCGGTTTCTACCTCCAGACCTACCCGCATTAAAAACAAAATAATTAAGTGTAAAAAGTTTTACGTGAAAACGTGAAAAAAAATATCTCGCTTATGTAATATCTTCATTAAATTATCTTTGATGATTAGCGTCGTAGCAAAGTGGTAGCGCATTGGCTATCGTGCATGAGGTCGCGGGTTCGATTCCCGTAGGGGGTCAACAAATATTTATTTACATGGATTTTCATATAAACATTTCACGTGTGATACCTTGAACTGGTTTTGAAGCGTATAACTGATCATTTTACCTTAATGTTATTTAAAAAGTGCAGAGTTCAGAAATAACTGGGAGTGCGGCTTGGAGTAGCGGGCGCCGCATTCAACAGTATGAAAGCTATCTGGAGATCGGATATTTACTCGGTTAAAACAAAATTCCGCCTTTATAACTCCTGCATCACACCTGTTCTTCTCTATGGCTGCGAATCGTGGCACCTTACTAGGGCCCAAGACAGCAGACTTCTGAGTTTTGAGAAAAGGTATCTTAGAAGAATTTTAGGTGTGCGGTGGTTTGACTTTGTAAGGAACACAGAGGTGAGGCAACGGACACAGCAACCCTTGGTATCTACTGTCATCCGGCGAAGGCGTTTCGGCTGGCTAGGCCATATGCTACGTATGCCTCCCGAGAGCCTTAACCATGCTTGCCTGTTTTACAAGGCATCAGGTTCTCGGCGTCCCGGTCGTCCACTGTTGACAATTCGTCGGCAGTTTGCGTCAGAGCTGCGGGACGTGGACTTGACTTGGGAGGATGCGCGGGAGCTGGCGGCCGATCGCTTTGCCTGGAGGCAGTTTGTGGATTCCATATGCTCCACATAGGGAGCGGATATTGGTAACATTTTCCTTTGCAAGTGTAATCTTTAACTAAAATATTTCAAGAACATTTTACAGTATTTTTTTAACGCGGTTTAAAAAAAAGGTTTTCAATAATCACAACCCAGTAATATGGCGTAAATAATTTATACAAACCAGATTTTTTGAGGTCAATGTCACAAAGGATGATAAATGTTTTCAACACATTGTTCAAATTGCATAATTTAACATTATTTTGAATTCCAATACCAACCTTATTTTCATTTCATAAATATTCATTATGTATCTTTTAAAGGGCTTTTGTTGTACGCATGAATATTAAACACTTAATTATGACAAAACATACATAATATTTTCTGCGCCCAAAAAAAAAAGGTGAATTTTCGATTTCCGACTGTATGTGTATATTCTTAAATTAAATTGAATTATTAAAATTTTTTTTTATGTATAAAAAAATATAAAAATATAAATTCAAATGTGTATCTTTATCTATACACTTACATAAGATACCTACTTAATTCGTTTAATTTTTATTACTGTTATTTGTTTGTTTTGTCCGCCTCGTAGCATAGTGGTAGCGCATTCGGCTACCGCGCATGAGGTCGCGGGGTTAGAGTCAACATGAAATATATATATTTACATGTGATTTTCATAAAATTAATATTTCATGTGTGATACCTTGGACTGGTACTGAAACGTAAGACTGGTGATCCTACCTTCATGTAATAAATTGTTTAAGAAGCACTGAAATCGGTGTACTAATGCAGTGCCCTATGCACCATTGGGTGCGGTACAACACTAAAGATCAAAATTTTTTTTAAGAATCCACAAAATCGACTCCAAATAGGATGTAGATTCACTGGTTTTCCGTTTGTACATCGAATATTGTTACACGGTGTATATATATACTGCGTGTTCCGAGAACCTAAGTAAATGTGTCTAGTAGATACCTACCTGTTTTGTAGTTAATAAAAAAAACCTTAACAAGCCTGTTTTACAAGGTTTCCCAGAGTTCTGGACGCCCGTCACTAAGGACAATCCGTCTACAAATTACGTCGGAGCTATGGTACGTGGACCTGTCTAGGACATAAATGCCTACTATTTGTATCGAATTTATATTTTATAATCTCTCTCGTTACTTCTGAAATATACGTCACAGCGATTTTGATAATCTAAAAGGGCTCAGCTTGCCTGTGTATCTGTACGTGTGTATCTGTGTGGGTGTATGTGGCATCCTTAGGGATTTAGTCCATTAATCACAACATTCGTCTTTGATATATTGCACGTGGCTTGAATCCTTAATGCGGCAGAAAAAATAAGGGATAATCATTCTGGATAAATTATTCAGGCTTAAATGATATAATGGCGGTACGACATAATGATAATATTTAATAAAATTGTCGTTCAAATACCATGTTAGGAATGAACAATAATAATTTATTTTTGTTCGTGACTTGTTCTTCATAATCTAAATATCATTGTAACAAAAAAAAAATCTTGTAATAAACATATTAAACATACTCGTATGAGTGAAAGTATTTGCTATTATTCTAAACATGTATTCAATCCTTCGAGATAAGATCCTACAAAATTATAATCAGGAAACTTTGAAAGATTTTCCTTTACATATCATCATCATCATCATCATACCATATCTGCTCTCAATGTAGAGCATAAGAATTCTACAAACTGCCCCCAAGCCAAGCGATCGGCCGGCGCTTCCTTCCAGGTCAGGGCCACGTTCCGCAGCTCTGACGCAAACTGCCGACGGATTGCCAATGACAGGGCGCCGAGAACCTGATGCCTTGTAAAATAGGGAAGCATGATTAAGGCTCTCGGGAGACATACGTAGTATATGGCCTAGCCAGCCGAATTGCCTACGCCGGATGATAGTAGATACAAAGGGTTGCTGCGTCCGTTGCCTCACTTCTGTGTTCGTTACCAAGTCAAACCGCCGCACACCTAATACTCTTCTAAGACACCTATTTTTAAAACTCAGAAGTCTGGTGTTTTGGGCCCTGGTTATGTGCTATGATTCCCAGCCATAGAGGAGAACAGGTGTGATGCAGGCTTTATAAAGGCGGGATTTTGTTTTAACTGAGTAAATATTAGATCTCCAGACAGTTTTCATACTGTTGAATGCGGCGCCCGCTACTCCAAGCCGCACTCCCAGTTCTTTCTAAAATCTGCCATTTTCTGTCATGTACGCTCCTAGGTATTTGCCTCTCCACCCTTTCGATGACTTGTCCCGACAAAGCCAGGGGGATCTGGGCATCTTGACACGAGCTGTTACACATGACATGGGCTTCATCAGTGTTGATTTTTAAACCCGATTGCCAATTTAGCCTATCAACAATAACTTGAAGTCCCCCGACTGAGTTGTCAATAAGGACGTATACCCACGACATACATAATTGGTGACCCTGACGTCTACGTAACATAACAAAAAAAAATAGGGAGTTAGTACTACATCATTCAGTTTTACTTATACAAAATACATGTTTTCTTTTTATTACTGCCACGACCATTTTATAAGATCCATTTTCTTAACAAGGGTTAGTTGCTCGTGGGACAAAATCCCTGTCAGTTACAAGTCAACGCCAATGTCTGAAAAACAACGATATTTAATTTTCGGTAACAAAAGATAACTAAAAAAGATTCCAACCATCCTCAATACAACAATCTAGACTGGGTTAAGACTAGGTAAGAAAAATAATTAAGTATCTTACTAGAATTGTTCATTAATATTACATACAAATTAAATTTAATAACAACATTTTGGGCGTGTTCGAATACTTGTACACAAGTCTGGATTTTATCCCAAGACGGGAGTAGGTATATATTTTCATTTTATATTCCTACAAAGATGAGGTAGAACTTCAATATCAATGCAAAGATGAAGATTTCAACTCGCTGGTGGATGATTCTTGATTCGTAACATATACTCGTATACGTAATCGAAAGTGTTACCTGGTGTGGATATTCGCTAATGGGCGGAATGGGGAATATTGTAGTACATAAAGTGGCCACTTAACCCAGCCAATGACAGGTCGTAAGCCCTGTAAACGCTCGAATATTCATATTCCTGAATTTTTAAAAATTCTACCTCATCTCTGTAGGGATATAAAATGAAAATAAATTTAATGAGATATTTGTTTAAGATTGGAATTATATTGGGTGAAAAATGACCCAGTTATATTAAGGTTTACACGTAGTAATTTTTATAAACAGCAGACACTAAAAATGTACGTAATTTAAAACGAAAAATTAAGGAATATTAATAATCAAAACCATATCAATCTATTAAATATACAATTATAAAATAAAAGAAAGGGATAATAAACTCTATTAACAAATAATAATACAGAGATTTGTGAGAAGAATATCTCTCTAATAATAAATAAATGTAATAAAAAATAATGTTTGAAAAACGTATAAATTCCACAGTTTGAAATTCACTGTCACTCAACCAAAAGATTATCCGAGTTGTCAGAATTTAAACCAAACGAAATAACTAGCCAAATGGAATATAACCTTTATAGCGTAGCGTAGTGTAATACATTAGTCTATGTTCATAAAACGTTTTAAGACACTCGTTTGTTTTTTTTTAAATATTTATATTACTGTGATTTTTTGTAGTAGTAGTAAGGTGAGCATGTGTAAGTATAGAGCTTTTAGGTACTTTTTAGTTAAAAACCGAATTCGTTCTTAGTTCCGCCATAAATAAATAATACCTATGTACTTATCTCATTATATTTTAGTACCTACTTTCTAAAAAAAAACGTTATTTCATAACAGACAGCTATCTTAAAACTAAAAAAGAATTTAAGAACCCCTAATTTATGAAATGTTGCCATCCTTGATACGGTGATTATAAAATAATAAAAATACATTATCATATTACTTATCTTATTAAAAAACATGTTATTATTGATATAACAGAGAATTACTTTTAATTACCTTCATAATTTTAATTAGCTGTTTAACAGATAAAGAACATTTTCGGCAAATAACAATAAAAAGTTATTAAAAATATACATGATGTAACAAAACTCGATGTACAAGCGAATCCAATGAATCAACGAAGTCGATTTTGTAGATTTTTTTTTGTATTTGACCCATAGTTTTCGAGATAACTGATAAAAACTTGTTTTTTTTTTCGTAACATTTTTGCAAATTTTTATCAAATATAATTTATTTAGTCAAATTAATACTATTCGTAAAGAACACAATATAAAAAACAAAAAAGTCATATTTTAATAATAATTCATGCAATTTTACTTAATCTGTGGTACTAATGAAGATGAATGAATGCTTTTTTTGGGAAGAAAAAAATTTTTTTTTTTAAACCTAGATTCAAAAGTCATGTTACACATTCAACTCCAAATATGATGTAGATTCACCAGTTTTCGGGTTGTACTACGAGTTTAGTTACACCATGTATTTAATGTCATAAAAATATCATGTGTGCTGGTAGGTTATTTACACATGCTTTATGGTTGGTTAAATAATTTTAACACACGGCTAGATTTACTTTATTTTAAGAAAAAAAATAATAATTTAAAAGTGAGCAAATGTTCAACAAACTTATTTAAAGACATCTGTACAAATCAATAGCACGATTGTGGATTACCAATTGATTTTTACCGTTTTTTGTTACGTCAAAACATGTATGTTGAATTTCGGAAGCATTATTTGTGTAAGAAAATGTTTGGGTACTTTCATTTACAGTTTAAGATTAAGTTGGGTAGGTACTAGAAAAAAATAGTCGGTTTTAGCTGATAGATATATTTGCTGTTCAAATGCAGTGCCCTATGCACCATTGGATCCGGATAAGGGGAAGTAGTAGGTATTAGTAGTAGTTTAACCGATAGGGTGTATTTTGTAGTAATGTACTATTTGGATTGTGACTTATCCAGTTTTTATCACGATTAACTAATAACTGGACAATCAAACTCCATCTATCGGCTTTTTTAAAAACAATTTTACACTGCATTAGTTTTGGAAATTTATCTAGCTACGTAAATAGAGTAGATTTATGCCAACCTCGAGAGTTTTGGCCGTCCATGTGCAAGATCCAAACCAATTAGACGGAGTTATTTCCGGCGCGAACAAATTGCATAAAGTACCAATTGCGTCGCAGTGTTATTTAAATAATTATTTTGAGTGTAATGTGGAACTTTCGCGTGCCACATAATTGACAGTCCAATATTTTGGGTTTTCAATATTTATTTCAGGATTTTCTTTTTAGTCAATAAGTCCATGTGGGGATAAAAAAGAGATTGATCGTTCAAATAGAAAGTTTTATAATCAAACGTTTTTATAAAGGTTATATTTTAACGTATGTATTTTGCCAACGTTATGATAACTGTATTTTGTATAGTTGTACCACAGGGCATACAAAATCGTACATTCTCAAATTTGAACAAGGGATTTTCACAATAATTATAATGTGGGTATTTTAATTTTAGAATCAATCTACGCGTCAAAAAATGGTACGTAATTACGTGTCCAAGGGACCTATGGGACTTGGATGTTTAGCGTTTATTGGCATGCATTTCTAAAGTACCCTATTTTTTCTTTGAAGAAAGATGAAGGAGAGTAGTGTCAGTAGGCCAAAGAGAGAGTAATATTGATTGATTTATGTATGCACAACTTTCCCCATTCCGCTCATCATAGCAGTTAACCACAACCGCATTTATTACAAGTAAGTGACAAGATTAAAAAAATTCTTAGTTGGTTTTTTACATGATTCACCTTTGCAACACTAAACCAAGAAAACTAATTGAGTCTGCAAAACTCCTGACTGGTAGATGTTTTTTAACCAGTCGGGTTTAGGTGTAAGTTTTTGTCCGTATGCAGCCAGAGATATCAGGAAGATTGATAAAGTCACCTAGGATTATAAAGGTGTCCTCCGATGGTACTGTTTTCAATAATTATGTTTAGTTGATGGAAAAAACTTGTGGAGAAGGCTAGCATGATTAGGTCCGCCGGGTAATATATACAGCAGACATTAAGTTTAGATTTAGAGTTAATTGGAATCTGGATCCATAGATCCTCCCGCGTCTGTTTGCCAGAGGGGCATTTCAATAGCATTAAGTTCTGTTTTCGTGGCTATGGCTACCCTCCCCCAAGTTTCTGGCCTGTAAAAAGAGTAATTTCTGTCACGCCTAAACGTGGGATACCTCGAGTCAAATATCTCAGTATTATTGATACCACTCACCAGCCAGGTCTCAACAATGCCTATGATGTCCCATTCATCGCAAAGTACATTGCGTAAAAAATTCGTCAGTCTTTAGTCCGAAGTCCCCTGACGTTTTGGAAGTAAACGTTAAGTGTTGAATTCATCATAATTCGAGAAAAAAAAGATTTAGAGTAAAAAAGATTTTAGGGATAATAAACTCTATTAACAAATAATAAATACAGAGATTTGTGAGAAGAATATCTCTCTAATAATAAATAAATGTAATACAAAAATAATGTTATGAAAAACGTTTATAAATTTCCACAGTTTAAATCTTACCTATGTACTTATCTCATTATATTTTAGTACCTACTTTCTAAAAAAAAAAACCTTATTTCATAACAGACAGCTATCTTAAAACTAAAAAAGAATTTAAGAACCCTAATTTATGTAATGTTGCCATCCTTGATACGGTGATTATAAAATAATAAAAATACATTATCATATAACTTATCTAATTAAAAAACATGTTATTATTGATATAACAGAATTACTTTTAATTACCTTCATAATTTTAATTAGCTGTTTAACAGATAAAGAACATTTTCGGCAAATATAAAAGTTATTAAAAATATACATGGTGTAACAAATTTCGATGTACAAGCGGGAAACCAATGAATCAACGGAGTCGATTTTGTAGATTTTTTTTTTTTGTATTTGACCCATAGTTTTCGAGATAACTGATAAGAAGTTGATTTTTTTTTCGTATACATTTTTGCAAATTTTTATCAAATATAAATTTATTTACTCAAATTAATTAATTATTCGTAAAGAACACAATATAAAAAACCAAAACATTGCATTTTTATAAGAATTCATGCAATTTTACTTAATCTGCGGTACTAATGAAGACTTTTTATGGGAAGAAAAAAAGTTTTTTTTTTTAACCTAGATTCAAAAGTCATGTTACACATTCAACTCCAAATATGATGTATATTCACCAGTTTTCGGGTTGTACTACGAGTTTAGTTACACCATGTATTTAATGTCATAAAATATCATGTGTGCTGGTAGGTTATTTACACATGCTTTATGGTTGGTTAAATAATTTTAACACACGGCTAGATTTACTTTATTTTAAGAAAAAAAATAATAATTTTAAAGTGAGTAAATGTTCAACAAACTTTATTTAAAGACATCTGTACAAATCAATAGCACGATTGTGGATAACCAATTGATTTTTACCGTTTTTTGTTACGTCAAAACATGTATGTTGAATTTCGGAAGCATAATTTGTGTAAGAAAATGTTTGGGTACTTTCATTTACAGTTTAAGATTAAGTTGGGTAGGTACTAGAAAAAAATAGTCAGTTTTAGCTGATAGATATATTTGCTGTTCAAATGCAGTGCCCTATGCACCATTGGATGCGGATAAGGGGAAGTAGTAGGTATTAGTAGTAGTTTAACCGATAGGGTGTATTTTGTAGTAATGTACTATTTGGATTGTGACTTTAAAAGTTGAACCAGTTTTTATCACGATTAACTAATAACTGGACAATCAAACTCCATCTATCGGCTTTTTTAAAAACAATTTTACACTACATTAGTTTTGGAAATTTATCTAGCTACGTAAATAGAGTAGATAAATAGTTATGCCAACCTCGAGAGTTTTGGCCGTCCATGTGCAAGATCCAAACCAATTATTACGTAATAATTCCGGCGCGAACCAATTGTAAAGTACCAATGGCGTCGTTTACACTTTGATTAAGCGGGAAAAATTATTGGAGTGTAATTTAAACTTTCGCGTGCCACATAATTTACAGTCCAATATTTCAGGTTTTCAGTATTATTTCAGGACTTTTTAACAGTCCATGTGTGGAAAAAAGAGATTCAACGTTCAAATAGCCTTTTTGAAATTCAAACGTAAGCGGAAATCGGTTTAACGTATGTACGTTAGCCAACGTTATGATAAACTGTATTTAGTATAATTTACGTGCAACGCATACAAAATCGTACATTCTCAAATTTGAGCGAGGGATTTTCACAATAATTCTAATGTGGGTATTTTAAGTTTACTATCAATCTACGGTAAAAAATACGTAATACGTGTCCAAGGGATCCATGGGACTTGGATGACTAATGCAGTACCCTATGCACCATTGGGTATATTTAAGGGAGAGTAGTAGTATTAGTAGGCCAAAGTTTTTGTAATAGGCACCGCTCAATGTATTACAACATTCCCCATTCCGCTCATCATCAGATAACCACAAAACCACATACAAGTATATAACAAATTTTTAAAATTTGTAAATAAATCTCTTTCGTCGCTTCACCTTTGCAACACTAGAGACATTTGTTGGGAAAGAATTTAAGTTATCTCCCTTTCAGTTGTAGGTGAGATTTTAATTTGATAGATAATCCAAATTCGTTTCCAGAGAGTTTCTCTGTCTCTGTTGAGATATCAATAATTATTGATATTAGCCCAGCATGGGTATAATGCAATCATTTGTCAACAAAAAAAATATTTTGACACATTCAAAATGTTGTATTGAATAAATAAATTTAAGCTCTTATGAAGTGAAAATAAAAAAGTAACTATTCCACAATTATTCGTTGAAAGACAAACTGATAGAAACCACTGTTTGTATAACCCTGAGAAAGTATTATATTACTAAGAGAGTTGGAAGTCAGGATATGGTCACTGAAATATGAGATGTTACGAAGGCAACTCTGTGTCTAAAATATCGTTGTTTCACAGTATATGGCTAATGGCTAACTACGAACACTTGGGATTGACATTTTTTATGAAGTACGAGTTAAAAATAGTACTTGTTCTGCTGCTACAATAAATATCTGGACTGGTATGAGTGTAAGCATAAAATATATTAAATTTCCAAATTGGCCAAGAGTCATATTTCTGCCATTTGGTCATTTCATTATATTATGAAAATTGTAAAAATTGAAACTTAGTAGTTAGATGGATAGATGCTTTAGTAAGCATCTATCGTAACATATAACATATATACAAAATATTCAATGAAACAATATATCAGAGTTTGCAGGCGCAACAACGTTATGAAAACTTTATATGTAAAATAAATCGCATTGCAAATATTTTCCGTAAAGTATTTTTATGGATAGTTAAATTGTAAAACGTCTCTTGAAGGTTTTCATATCTGTAATTTTAATTTTGTCAGAGATTTTAACGATTCATTCATTGAAAATTAGTTTCAGTTTATATTATATTAAAACAAGCGTATTTAATGTGCTTTCTTACAGATCATAAAACAACGAGTATCACTTACATCAACTTAAATTTCAGTAGTTTTAACACTTATTCAAAACATCAAAGCATTATAAAACCTTAATAAATTCGCTGTGGCAATACGGTAAAACTATATTATTACCATAAGAACGGTATTTTGCTTAAGTATTATCGTTATTTTTTGTCGTCGGTATCCTCAAGATATAAGGAAAATTTACGTAGACAAGAATTGGACTATAAGCGAAGAATGCTCAGTATTAGACGCCCGATCAAATGGAAACAAGTGGATGGGAAATTATTCGTAAGTGTTTTTTGAGGATAAGTTAGGTAAAGGGTTAGATACTGTTATTGAACCCTTTTCAGTCCAAGCTATTAAAAAACTTATGTTTTTAGTTTTTTCTGGAATTATGATATTATTCAAGTCAATTAATACAACATTTTTTTTTTTATAGTTAAATGGGTATTTCTTCAGGGTTTTGTGTGTAATGTGTTATTATACAAAGCCCTAAAGAAGGAGTAGTGTCTCCGAAAGCGGTTGGCGATTAAAAAAAAAGTTGTTTAATTTCATAATTATAGAAAACTTCATAATTGTGTAAAACAAAGTAAGTGCTACAAACATTGAGTTAATAAAAGTTTGTACCTACTTATTTAAACAATGGTTGGTTATTGATCAGCAGCCAAAACTTGGTATTATTTTCGTAACGTGATGGGAGATGTAACGGAAGCTAAATTATAATAAACTGGTTAGAGAGTTAGTAGGAACCTATGTATTTATAATTTTTCATTGGTACCTACTTATTTAAAATATTATACGTTAGTTTTGAATTCAATAATAAAAAAACGATCGTTAAAAACGCTTTCAAACTTATTCACGGAAATGCAGGTTTCACGAATAACATACAAAATTTGTGATAGGTGCTTTAAAGTTAAACAACTCTGCGTGAATTTTCTTTTAATTTATCGCGTTTACACCCTCAATTTTTTTCTTGCGTATCAATAGGTACGCACACTTAAGTCCACTAATTTATGTAACAATGTTTATAAAAATGATTTAATTAACAATAGGGATATTTTATCAATCAAATATAAAGAAGAAAATCGACCCGAAATGTACTCAAAATGCCAATGAAATAAAAATGTGTAGAA